>CAXITT010000029.1:1953780-1981600 GCA_964033795.1 Lymnaea stagnalis
CCCCCCAACCCCAATGTTGTTATTTTCGGGTGGGATTTAGGCCTACTGAGTATTATTTACACACTTGAGCACTCATTAACTTATTAAGACATTGATATTTTTATGTACAATTAAAACATTTCATTGGGTAAATTGTTCATCTATTACTTTAACACAAAATAATTAACGTCTAGGAATCGCTATATACTATATTTTTTTTTAATACTATGCAGAATTAATGTTTTTAACAGCACAGAATTCAATGAAAACATAAGCTGCGATAAATAAAATATATATAAAAAAAGAAAAATAAGTGTATTATGTATTGAAAATCCAATTTGGAGTGAATTTATGAGACTAGGCAAACAAAAATTTTTTTTTGAAGAGCACCACAATCAGACAGCTGTCTAAAACGTCAACACACAGGTTTTTTTTTTTGCAACATATTTTATGGTGATTTCAGTGATGTAATTAAAAAAATAGTGACTACCAATACTTAATCAATACTAAAACCAATTAGTAGTTTGATAGTTAACTACCAATAGCCGCATAGAAGCTACTGGTAGTAGAGTACCAATAGCTCTCTAGAAGCTATTGGTAGTTTACTACAAATAGCTCCCTAGAAGCTATTGGTAGTTTACTACTAATATCTGTAGCCTATATCTAGGCTATTTGTAAGTTAACTTAGGTACTTCACTAAATGAATTAGCATTGTTTGCCGATCCTTAATTTAACTAATATGACCATTCCTCATTAAGGCATAAGAGTTAGACTCCATGCCCTTTTTAGAACTCACTTAAAGAACAAAATAAACACAATTGACTTTAATTTTAAGTAGCAGGCGTAGGCCTACCTAGTATGGGTTAGTGGTGACTATGGGTTTATCCATGAGCTATCCACCTTAACGCCGTAACACTCATATTGACTTGATGTGTATGATAACTTTTCTGTTCTATAAAAAGCATTAGGGGCATCATAAATTAAATTATTAAGTTGTTATGAAAAATATTAAAGTTAATCTTTATTAAAATTCAACTGACAAGGTTAATAAAATGAAATTTGATAATTATTCACTGCTGAGCTAAGCACAAAGTGCAAGCACAAAATAAATGAATCGCTTTATAAGTGATGCCATAGCCATATTCTGAAATTCTGACAGCTAAGCCAATTATACTAAAACAATCTGTAATATGATACTTAGATAACGAGCTTCTCATTCCAAAATAGAATAGTTTAAAGAAATGATTGGTATGTATATATGTACAAAATGATATATATAAAAGACTTTTTTCTTGAACATTAGGTTGGGGGCAGCACTTTAATTCTGAACCTAGAAACCTGTTACAGAAGGAAGTACTTTTTACTTTTAGTATTTTTTATCAATTTTAAGTTCAAACTAAATTTGTTTAAACCATTTTATTTTCTAGTCATCATTGATGAATACCAGGAGCAACCCCATTTAATAGATCCTTTTTTAGGTAAGCAATAAAGATGTTTCATGTGAGTGTTAATAATTTATGTTTCTAGTTGCATTTTTAGTTCATTATATGCTAAAACAAACACAAAGTGAATCAGTAGTCGTCACATGTACATTGTCTGATTGTTAATTTCAACTAACACATTAGTCTTAGTATTTATCTCCAACACACGTTTGTCAAGTTTCATAGCATTTTTTTCCTCTCTCTGCAGAGGAATTTTTGATTGCTTTGCTGGATATCGGAAAGCAACCCTCAACACCACGTCCTGCAAGCAAACAAGCATTCTTTTATCTGTACCTTATAACAAAGGTAAGTTCTTCGTCTTATTTTTACTGGAAACTTTTTAAACTTGATATAAAATTGCTTAAATTCAAAAATGATTTACCATTGTACTAAGGAGTCTTACAACTTGAGGGAAGAGAAAAAAAGGGTGGTGGGGGTGGGGGGGGGATAGAGGAAGTTAATGAAATAGCTTTGACATTGTTTTCATTTCAAACTAATGACTTTTAGTTTTAAAAATTTTAAATTTTAGAATATTTTTTATTCTTAAGATAATTAAAAAATATAAATAACTTATGATGAGCCTGTCCTTAAAATGAGTACATGATCTACACATAGATTGTTTGTGATTGTTTTTCTGTCATCTTTATAATCTTCTTAACCATTAAGATGAGAGGTTTCAAGCAAGTTGTCAAGCTTCTCCCTCATGAGGTGTCAGATATGGACCCCCTTTTAACACTCATTGAGTCACAAAATCCTCAAGATCATGAGGTTGGTTCAATATTTGATAAAGCAACTATTAATTATTTGGTGTCAGTTAGCAGAAATGGAGTAGTCTACATATTTATATAACATGCCTTAATTTTAGCAAAGCTGGAAAGGGAGGGGGGGGTCACTGTTTTCTTACATGAAATATTATCAAGTTATTATGCACAGTTCATTACTTTTGTTGTGCTTCAAAACTTTTTTTTGGTTTCTTAAAGTCAAATAGGTTGATTATTTTGAAGAAAAAAAAACCGGTTAAGTGAACCTTATCTAAGAAAATTAATTTTAAATTTAAAATTTAAATTCTTAACTAACAGTATTGTAATACTATTCTCAACTCCTTTAATGTCAGATATGGGAAACTCGTTATGTACTGCTAGTTTGGCTGTCTATTGTGTGCTTGATACCCTTTGACCTCAAGAGGCTGGACAGCAATCTGCAGCAAGGTGATGGCAATTTGAAAGTCAGAACAATGGATAGAATCATGGCAATTTGCAAGGTAATTTACCAAGGAGATTAAGGAACACTATGAACAGCATGACAATGTTTACCCTAGGGCATAGAGATAAGTGGTCGAATGGAAGTTGGGTAATAATACTGTTCTTTGTTCAATGTACTTTAGATTTAAGAACTTTACATTTGCATTACTGAATGGCTTGAATTCATAAATGACATAAATCAATTGCCGATTTGAATTCTCCACAGCTTTAACAAAGATTTACAAACAATGAAAATCCTCTGCACCCTTTAATTTGTATCTATAAAGTCATAGATACAGTGTCTGCCTTATGAGTTCATATTATTTGTTCATATTTACCTGACAGCTGTCTTATCATATTACCTATTATTATTATTTTTACCTTTTATTTGTGCAGGTTTATCTTATGGTTGCAGACAAGTGTAGAGATGCTGCAGCTTATCTCATGTCCAAGTTTCTGACCAGGCCTGACGTTAAACAAGAACTCCTGCCACAGTCTTTGGACTGGATGATGCTCATACTGAAAAGTGCAGATTGTAAGTGGCAGATCGTTAATACTATTCTGTCACATTTGATACCTGTTTAAAGTGTTAGTGGGATATCAATGTCTTGCATATCCAGACTGCAAAATTAATTTCAAGTTCAAGCTAAAAAAAAAAGTTCCTCATTGCTTGCACACCAACAACAAACAAGGTACTCACTGCGTGCACACCACCAACAAACACTAACTGAACATCTTTGAAGACAAACGTCATTGATTTGTATAAAATGATGTAAATCTATTTCAAAATCAGTCATAAAGGTTTGAATCAGTCATAGGGTATTGAATCGCTTTTAAAAGAAATCTGAATTGCTAAAATAATATTTTTAATGAAATTAGTGCGGTCAGGCACTTTTTCATAAACGTGAATGACATTGCCTGTCAATAAATACACATTTTTAAATGCATTGCCACTTTTTATCCTGAATAGACACAACAGTTGCTGGCTCCAATGAACTGTGTGGCATTTTGAGTACATTGGCCTTGCTATTTAAGCATGGCAAACGGGAAGACTTGCTTCAATTTGGTGAGCTGACACATTATGAGTGTTTTTATTCTTACATCTACACTGCCATTCAGTTCATTGTAATAGGGTATTAGCATGTACATTTTTTGGGTTGTTGAAGTTGAGGACAAACTGGGAATTCACTCATATTATAGGTATTATCTGAAAGTAAAAAAAGTAAAAAATGAAAAGTCATGGTAATAATATTAATTAATATAGTGTACTTAATTTTTAAAATTGCAAAAATTTAATTAATCCTGTAGCTGCATTGCTACTAATAATAATAAAGCAAAATTCTGTCACTTGTCCCATCAGTAAATTCTTTGTTAGACAGACAGCTGTTGTTTTTAAGTTGTTTCTTTGTATTTTATTTGATTAGCTCCTGTTGTGATGAGAGTAACACTAGATGCCAAGCTTGAGGAATGTGACAGTTGTGTTATACGTAAACTGGTGGGGAAACTAATTCAACGTCTCGGACTTACGTTCCTCAAATTTAAAACCACTGCCTGGAGGTAGGCAGTTCATGTTCCATTATGATCTGTCGAGAGACTCTTATTTAAAAAAATGCTTGTCATGCATGCTCTTGTAATATACTGATACATGATTTAATATAGTTTTTTTATAACAACTGATTTAGAATTTCTGTCAAAGTCTATTTGTTCATGTTCATTGCTGTGATTCATTAAAGATATCAGAGAGGCAATAGATCACTTGCACTTAATTTGGGAGGAGGCGTAACAACAGCAACTGAGGGAGGAGGGAATACCTCTTTGTCACTGCCGGAGGATGATGAAGATGCTGACATTCCAGAGGAGATAGAAGAAATTATAGGTTTGTTTTAGTACTCTCAACATAACAGATGAGATTTTAGTTTTTTTTTTAGTAATCATGTTTAATAGAAATAAGGAGAACTGTGTTATAGAAATCATTCAATGATAGAGTTGGAAGAAAAATAGTCTTAGATATCACAGAATAAAAATAAAATGTCCTAAAAATAATATTTTTTGCTATTGTTTTCAATGCTTTTTTTGGAGCTTAATAATAATATTAAATTATTTACTTCTGTAATTTTTATGACCCAAGTTCCATGCTCTAATCAATAGGATAACAAATGCATGGGGAAAAATTAAAGCTAAAAAAAAAAAGGAATGAATTTATATTTTGTTCTTTCAGGAGTTGTAAAGATTTTTCTTTATAAGATTAATAAATATTTATTGCTTTGCTAAAAAGGTAAATTTGATTTTGATAATTTTGCATTCATGTTACAGAACACATGCTGATTCAATTAAAAGACAAAGAGACTATTGTGAGATGGACAGCCGCCAAAGGGTTAGCTTCTAACTTTGCACTATCTCCTTTTAATCCATTTTTTGTTGTTGTTTCCTTATCTGACCTTCTTGCTCATGTATCAGGTTCCTGACAGAACATTACCTCAACATTCAGGATCAGAATTATTTAACTGACTGACAGCTCATTAACTGAATACTCAGGATATGAATTAGTATATCCATAAACAAAATCGAATGGAAATGGACAAACTCATTTGTATGAGAAATTTAAAAGTTATGTTATATGCTGTAGACGCTTTAACAAATAGTCCTTTTGAAATAATTTATAGTGTTAACATTGGTAATAATAGGGGATTGGTTAAAAAGGTTTGGGGGGGGGGGGGGAATAACGACGCACATTTTCAAGTTTGTGAAATATTTGTTTCAATTATATCATTATGCTTATACAAAATTGGGAGGGGAGACTTTTTTTTGCACCACTCCACCTTGCATTATGCCATACTTTTTACAAGCCACACTTGCAGTTGTTTTGTATTTTTTTTAAAAACTTAATTGAGGTACTGCTTAATATTTCATTTATCAAGAACTATTCAAATTTTATTGATTTAATATTTAGAGTACGATATTAAAACTATTTCAGAGAATTTTTTTTTTCATTTTTTTTTCATTTAATGAAAAGCTTTGTATGTGTTTTATATATTGTCCATCTTGTTTTCAGGATTGGAAGAGTGACCGGTCAGCTACCTAAAGAACTGGCTGATGATGTTGTGGGGTCAGTCCTGGATTTGTTCAGTTTTCAGGAGACAGATGGTGCCTGGCATGGAGGTCATTCAACATATTTTAAAGATCTTATATTCTTGTCTTAAGTGTTTAAAATATAAATTCATGGTGAAAAGACTTAAAACTTGTAACTGAGCAAATTTAATTCTCTTAGTATTAAATTTTAAAATTTGGTTTGTTAATTTCAGAGAAATAAAGAATTTCATTGACATTTCTTTACATCTTCAGCTTGTTTGGCTCTGGCAGAACTGGGGCGCAGAGGATTGCTCTTGCCAGAACGTTTGAAAGATGGTAAACCTTTTAAATTATCTTTAAAGTATGTGATTGATTTTTTTGAGTTCATTGCATTGATTTAACATCACATCAACTAACAGACATGACAGATGATTCATTATGCACAGTTTGTGTTCCTGAACCTTCACACACTGTGACCAGCTTTGTAAGTGACTACACTTTTAAGCTTATTATGCTACTTCTTATTCTATGACTTAAAATAATATCCAAAAAAAATTAAACGCTTGATTGAATGAACACCACAGTAATTAAACGCTTGATTGAATGAACACCATAAGAAATTAAACGCTTGATTGAATGAGCACCATGTTGATTGAATGAACACCATGTAATGAAAGGATTTGTGCTGGGTGTTTTAAGAATCGGGGAGTGTCCATGTTGAATACCACTGTCACATTGAGATGTGCGGCTTGATATTGAAATTTGTGCTTGCTATTTTTTTTACATTATTTATTTGATTTTTAATCATTAATTTTATTTGAACTTAAAGAAACAAAAAAAAAAAACACTAACTTTTAAATGAACCCATGTAATATTATATGACATGTAACAATGGTCCCAGTCACCTCATATAGTGTAATATGACATGTAATAGTGTTCACACTGATCTCATGTAATGCTATTTGTCGTGACAGTGGTCCCAGTGATCATGAAAGCCCTGATGTATGATGAGAAGAGAGGAAACTTCTCAGTGGGAGCCCATGTGAGAGATGCCGCCTGCTATGTCTGCTGGGCCTTCGCCAGGGCCTATGAACCATCTGATATGGTTCCTTATGTTGATCAGATTGCCAAGTAAACCAAGCCATTTAACATACTAGCTTAGTATCTTTTTTTAATTAGGGATTGGTGTGGAAAGGGTTCATTTGACATGAATTTTATATTCTTCCAGTTTTAAATAGCTGGTTGGTAACAGCCAGTTGGTAACAGCCGGTTGGTAACAGCTGGTTGGTAACAGCTGGTTGGTAACAGCCGGTTTATTGTTGGCTGTAGAAAAAAGTTACGATAATCAAATCAAAAAGTAATAATGAGTAATATATCTCTAACAACTGCTATTGTTTTTTT
Source organism: Lymnaea stagnalis (assembly GCA_964033795.1). Classification (NCBI taxonomy): domain Eukaryota; kingdom Metazoa; phylum Mollusca; class Gastropoda; family Lymnaeidae; genus Lymnaea; species Lymnaea stagnalis. The sequence goes on from CAXITT010000029.1 coordinate 1,960,952, forward strand.
TGGTTTTATTTTCAGTTACTTGATCATTGTTTCTGTGTTTGATAGAGAAGTAAATGTCAGGAGAGCAGCTGCGGCAGCATTCCAGGAAAATGTTGGGAGACAGGTACACAATGGGATTAGGATCAAGTTTATAGAGATTACTTTTATTTGTACAATTGATAGTGTTACCTTTTCTTTAAGTTGCAATGTGTGTACTTTCTTAGGTTTATAGTGTCCGTGTGCATGAAGGATAATGTGTTAAATAATTCAAGTCATCTCATTAAAATAAGCAGATTCTAAGATAATTTTGAATGTATATATACTTGAACAGGGCACATTTCCTCATGGCATTGACATCCTGACCACTGTTGACTACTTTGCTGTAGGCAATAGGCCAAGATGCTACCTGGAACTCAGGTAACACCAGCAAGTATTGGCTTGGGCTCAAAACTTAGATAAAATTTAAAGTTAAGCGAAATGATAACCTCCTCCCCCTCCCCAATTATTCTCAACCCTTGTCATTGTTCTAAGATCCTTTACTTTATTTAGCTCATTCAAATTTTGTCTACTTAAAGTTGAATATTTTGATGTAAAGATATGTCTCTCTTAAAGCTATATATAAATTAAGCTTACTGAATGTTGTGCAAAGATATATTGAGTGAAAAGGAAATTCTTCAATTTATATAGAAAAGTTTTGTTACAGTCTTTCCATGTATTTTTTGTTCCCTCTAAAATTTTTAAAACATTTCAGTGTGTTCATTGCTAACTATGAAGAGTACACGTTGGGTGTGATTGATCACTTGTCGGACATAAAATTGGCTCATTGGGACAGGTATAGACCTTAAAAATGTGTGTCAGTTTTTGAGGAGTAAATTTAAATGGGGAAAAAAAATATCTCTTAGTGAGTTTTGTTCTCTTAAAGCAGTGGTTCTTAACCCTCCTAATGTCATGACCCTTTATTACAGTTCCTCATGTTGTGGCGCCCCCAACCAAAATATTATTTTCGTTGCTACTTCATCACTGTAGAGTATATGTGTTATCCGATGGTCTTAGGTGACCCCTGGGAAAGGGTCGTGTGACCCCCAAAGGTTGAGAATCACTGCCTTAAAAAGGGAATACTTTTTTGGACAAGTTTTTATTTGCTTTTTTTTAAAATAGTTTATTTTCTTACTTCCTGGAAAAATATTATTTTATCTTCTTAGATTTACTGCCTTCATTATTTCATTTAAATTTAAGTCATGGACAAATTATTTGCTTCTAATTTTTTAGTACTATCAGAGAATTAACATCAAAGGCTCTTCACAACCTAACTGCTTGTGCTTCAGATTACATGGCAACAAAAAGTAAGTTTGATTGGAGAGAAACTATTTATAAGGTGTATGTCGAATGTAGCTGTGGCCACAAGTTCAGAATTGACAAGTCCAGTCTTCAAAATAATTAAAGGATGATTTCCATGACAACCAGCATTTATTTTATCTATTAGCTCATTAACACTGAGCATGATTTTACAAAAAGTTGTTAAAAGCTGTCATTTCTGAATTACATTTGAAGATATGGTGACACAATTTTGTTTTCTCTCCATAGTTTTGCCCAAACTTCTGCCCTTGGCAACAGGTCTAGACCTTTTCCAACGCCATGGTGCTATTCTAACAATAGGGGAAATACTTCATGCACTTTATTCTATTGCTCAGTCTAGTAATGTGTAAGTTAATTGTTAGTTTCCGTTGACAACTTATTGCTATTAATTTTTTTCTTTTAAGCACACATTTTAAAGAATTAGCTTAAAGGCATTACAATATTTTAAACATGTTATGGCTGCTATATTTTAAAATAAGCTTTGTTATCAAGCAGGACATGTTTTTTGTGTGTGGATTTTTCTATGTATAACTAAAATAGACTTTTAATATGCTGTATACTATGCAATCATTATTGCAATGAAATATTTTTATAGCGATTTGCTCATCAGTTTAAAAAAATCCAGAGCTTAATTTTCTCTTTCTCAGGACTCTTGTTCAGCTCTTAAATAATAATATAGTGGATGGAATTCAGGATATTTCTACCAAAGTGAGATCTTTTATTCAAATGTCAGCTTATCATGTCTATCAGTTTATGAAGAATTAAAAAAAGGTTTCATTTGTTTATGTTCAACTTAATACTAATTTTACATTGATAAAATCATGATATATTTGATGTAAGATGTCAATCTTGTGATGTTTCATGGGGGAAATACTGTTCTATCCAAGTACAGGGGTAAAAGCTGTGCACAAGAAATTTAGGCTGGCAATGGAATTTCTTTAGTAAAATCATTAAAGAAATAACTTACTCTATTTTTAAATAGATTTCTCAATAGTTTACTATTCAATTTATCTATTAAGCTGGTGGCATTTTATTGCATAATGTGACAAATATAATGTTTTATTTTCTGTGTCCAGCTTCAAGATAACAAAATGTTCAAAAGACATGGTGGAGAGTATATGCGCACATCAGGTTTGAAGATTATTTTAAAATCAATTCGGCATGTGTTTTTTTTTTAAATTCCTTTTTCTCCTACCATCTCTATCAACCATTTTTGCTACTCTTTATTATGATACCTATTTCTGAATAACGTATACAAGCTGCTAAAAGTTATATTGCACATTTGAACTGGGTGAAATGGACAATTATTCAAGTTATGACAACATTTATCAGCTTTTCATATAGAATTGTTATGTTTGGATCAAACTAAATTTTAACCTTTTGAGCCCTTGGATTCTGGTCCTGAAATGCCCATGCTCCTGGGGAAAAATTTACTCAAACAGACAAACAAGCAATCAAAATTCCATGATCATAAAATTATTTAAGTGTATTAATTTATTCAATCTAAATTTGTCTATTAGTTGTTCATTACTATTACAAAATGTATCACAAGGAGAGCATTATCTTAGAATAGATGTAGACTCAGTAAACCCTGAACTCTGTATTTACAACATATATTTTTACATACAGACTGTCCATATGGTATGTGAGACCAAAATATCGGTCTGGCAGGGTATGGATTTTTTACACACAAACCGATAAAGGGGGATCGGGGGTTTAATGGGTTAAAACCAAGAAAACAAAAGATTAAGTGTTAATAACTAGCACAATTTTTGGCTAACATCTAGCATAAGCGTTGGCTGTTAAGCAACTAGTACAAGCGTTGGCTGTCTAACAACTAGCACAAGCGTTGGCTATCTAACAACTAGCACAAGCGTTGGCTGTCTTACAACTAGCACAAGCGTTGGCTGTCTTTCAACTGTCACTGCATCTTTTAAACTAGTGTTGTTGTTTTTTGTGTGCACAGTTTGACCAACATGAAATCAACGCCCCACTGTCAGTTATATAGAATCTTTTAACTGATCATAGCAAATGGAATATCAATTGCGCTTTTTGTTAGCTATTAATTATGTAACCTAAAAAAAAGTGTTTGTTTTTGCTTCAGCTGGATTGTATCATCTGATTTTGAGAGCCTTGCAATCATAATGGCTTATATACATCTTTTTGATCCTCAGTTTGCTGTCTGATAGAGAAGTGTTCCCTCTCCAAGTTGCCATATCATGATAAGCCTGTCCTAGGTATGGGAATTTTTAGTTAAGTAATTTATTTTTTAAGTTACAGACTATTCAACTATTGTTATTTTGAGATTTGGTAAAACTGTTGTGTACATTATGTTTCAGAACTGTGGCAGTCAGTGATTGATGAATGTCTGACACGAATAGAACCTGACATTCAGGTAAGTGATGACAGATATGACTACATAATGGTGAAAGTAGGAGACGACTGGACAGTGATAAAATTTAATATATATTTAAAGATATGAAATGAAATGTAGATAACACAATGGGATCTAGCACAGTAATGAAAGTGTTGCACAGCTGAATATTTATGTTTATTTAAATCATAAAATAAGTTGAAAGAAAGCAATGAACTGTGAGTTTATTCATGTACTGTACAGCATAGTGCTTTTAGCGCATCTCTACTATAAAATTATTAATATTAAAATTTTGCACTGTATTCCGCATTTGTACCACACAGTGCAATTGGCACATCTCTACTATCAATGTTAAATTTTGAGCTGGATACCACATTTGTACAACACAGTGCAATTGGCACATCTCTTCTATCAATGTTAAATTTTGAGCTTTATACCACATTTGTACCACACAGTGCAATTGGCACATCTCTTCTATCAATGTTAAATTTTGAGCTGTATACCACATTTATTTCCCTATTCTACAGGCTGCAGCTGTGTCAGCAATACCTTCATTTTTCTCTGAGTATTACATAAAACCTGACGGTTCTGTCATAGTTGGAAAACAAGGTTTCCACACTTAATATTTGGCTTAATTTAATACCATGCTGTTTACTCCTTTTACTTTTTACGAGTTGTTAATTTTTATGAGCGTTGTAAATTGTAACCCCTTATCTCACAGACAACTCAGTGTATAAGTATGTAAAAATAAATTTGATGGGGATAGAGTTATGAAATAACAGTTGAGCAATGGGTACAAATTAAAAAAAAAAATTCTCATACTTCCTTAATAACATTTTTTAACATTTTATTTTAATTAAATTCAATTTTTTTTACAAATTTATTAAAATGAGTTTTATTTGTAGCCATAGGAATATTGGAAATTTTTATATGGCCTTAAATTTTTTTTTTTTTTTTTTTTTCAGAAAGGTTTTTATCATTTTTCTTAAGTGAACTCAAGTCTTCCAATCAAGCAACAAGGTGACTTGGTGGTTTCAATGTCATACATAAGGAATATTGGAAATTTTTATATGGCCTTAAATTTTTTTTTTTTTTTTTTTACAGAAAGGATTTTATCATTGTACTTAAGTGAACTCAAGTCTTCCAATCAAGCAACAAGGTGACTTGGTGGTTTCAATGTCATACATATTTATTTTGTGTTTTAGATAAACCTGTTCTTAACTTTTGGTCTGTAACAAGTTTGTCTGTCATTGGAAATTAACTTTCTGGCATGCCACCCTTTCTTTTTATACTTGGCAATGCTAATGGGCTTATGGATTACAAAATATAGCAACATAAAAATGATAACATTGACAACTGTTGTTATTCGCTGACAGACAAGGTCACAGCCTGGCAATAGGAGCATTGCCTCATGCCATCATCAAAGGTCACCTATCAAGGGTAATGTCAGGTCTCATCAACATCACACAAATCACTGCCAAAGATGAGAAGATGGCTGAAGCCAGGAGAGATGGAATAAAGGCTTTAGCAAAGTGAGATAACTTAATAAGTTCGTTTTTTTTTTTATTATTGAGTTGGCTTCTGTCTTCTACAGTGGTGAAGATAATTCTAGGGCCAACTTGATCATGAATGTGCATGGGGATGGGATAATTCTAGGGCCAACTTGATCATGAATGTGCATGGGGATGGGATAGTTCTAGGGCCAACTTGATCATGAATGTGCATGGGGATGGGATAGTGCTAGCGCCAACTTGATCATGAATGGGCATAGAGAAATTTTGGGTGGAGACCAAATAAAGACAATATAACAGAAAACATTAATTATAGCTCTGTATTATATTTAACATTAAGAACTGACTGAGCAGCATGTTGTTTACCCACCCCTCTGAATTAATCTCTGGCTTTGGTACACATTGCAGGGTGTGTGAGACTGTGGGAGTTCGGGCAGATGGCAATCCTGAAGATGTCTTGTGTGCCAGCAATGTGCCGACTGTCTACAATGCACTGCTACATGCCATGAAGGACTACACACTAGACAGTAGAGGGGACATCGGAGCATGGTGAGAAATAACAGCCAGGGGCTTAAAAACATATTCTTTGTTTGGAATACTTCACAATAAGAAAACTGTGCCTGGTGCCGTGGTTAATGCGTGTGCCGTGCCGTCAAGTTCATCTGATTGCTGTAATCTCCTAAATAATAAATAGTTCAGGTGAAAATGGATGCTTAGATAAGGTGTTAATGTTTGTAAAGTGTATGGGTTTGGATGGAGTGGGGATTGGATTTGCAAGGTTTGGGGGGGGGGGGAGGTGCGCGCTTGGAAGAGCATTATCTCGCCTTTTTTACTCGTTTTAAATGGGTGTGGATGGAGTGGGGATTGGATTTGGAAGGTTTGGGGGGGGGGGATGTGCGCGCTTGGAAGAGCATTACCTCGCCTTTTTTACTCGTATTAAATAATTATGAAAATTTTTAAAAAAATTTTGTACACAGTTTGATACATTGCACAAGACTTTGTTATATTTATACTTGGTTGTAACTTTTGTTAAGTGTGTCAACAATGTTGCTGTGTGGGTTTTATTTATCAGCTCATCGGTTGTTTTAGAACAGACAATTACTTGAATGAAATCATATAAAATCAGATAGGCGATGTTAAAAATGGATATCAAGTCAGTAAGTAAAAAATTAAGATTATTTGCTTATATTTATTTAATACTTAAGTATCTGAGCACAAGTACATGTAGAGTCCAACAAGTTCTGTTCAGTGTTAAGCATAGAACTTTCCAAGCAGTGCTATAATTGACACATTTAATATGCATTATCAAAAAGTGTAGCTACATCTATGGCATTGTAAAGGTACTTCGTTTTGCTCTGTCTGCCAGGGTTAGAGAAGCTTCGATGAAAGCTCTTCATGACATCACTAGCCTCATTGTGAAGGCTGACAGCTCTCTTCTGACACCAGAAATGTAAGTGGTGGCTGTCTGTGATAATGAAAGAATTGTATTGGAAGCTGTGGGAAAGTTTAAAAACTGATTGACATTTGATTCTCTCATACTAATTAATTAACACATATAAAAAAATTAAAAACAATTTGTTTTTAAAATTTTTACAAATTATCACTAATGTAAGTATTTTACATTCTGATTTGCTATAAAGACCATTTTTTTTTAATTTCTTAGTGTCAAACAAGTCTTTTGTTGCTTAATACAACAAGCTGTAGAGAAGATTGACAGGACACGCAGGCTTGCTGGAATTCTATTCAGTAAACTGCTTTATCACAAGTAAGTCATGAATCTGAGAACCACTTGCTTTTGCTTGCGATTAAAGATAGTTTTTAAAGTCTTTATATTAACTTTGCTTTTGTTTGTGTGTTTATGGGCTAAATCTTCTGATGGCTAATTGACCCACTTCCTGTTGCTGAAACTTGACACAAGGACTCGACAACACATTCTTTCAAGTTTCCCACCCCACCCACAAAAATCAGTTTCTCCTGTTTTTCAAGGGGAAGATAAATGAAATGTGATTTTTTTTTTTTCATGGGTGCGTGATTTGGTGTAGAGATTAATTGTGTAGCTGCTGCTAAGTGCTTTGTATTTGTGACGTATTTGAGCAGGCAGTAAAAATAAAAGGTATTTTTGAAGCAGGAAAATGAAGGAAATATGAAACATGTTTTCCGCCAGAAGTTTACCCGTTTGCATAACCGCTTCTTAATAAATGATAAATCACGTAACATTTTATAAATGAAAAAAAACAAACTTGCATATAAATGGATTTATTAGGGAAACTTTGTTTTTAGGGGTTGTTTAATTTGATTCTATTTTGATAATTATATTTGTCTGGAAAGGTCATGTGCTGAAAGTCAGTCTCACCATTTCTGAAAGTCAATCTCATTATTGCTGGAAGTTAATCTCTCTATTTTTGAAAGTTAATCTCACCATTTCTGAAAGTCAGTCTCATTATTGCTGGAAGTTAATCTCTCTATTTTTGAAAGTTAATCTCACCATTTCTGAAAGTCAGTCTCACAATTGCTGGAAGTCACTCTCAATGTTGCTGAAAGTCAATCTGACTATTTCTGAACTGATCATAAATGCTAGAGACATAGGGAATGAAGGGAGTTGCGATATTAAAATTAATTATGTTAACAGTTTGTTAACTGACTGTACATTTTAACTCTCTTACAGACCCACAATCCCACATATTCCCCAAGAGGAAGAAGTGAAAGCCATTTTCCCAGAGTAAGTACTTGTCGGTCTCCATCTTAAAATAAATAATTTGTTACCTTCTAGAGTTACAGTTGCCATGGTGAAAAACATGTTTAAATACTTACATGTGTACTTATGTTAGCATTAAAAAAGGGTGTGCTCTGTGGTGGTTTGATTAGGACATTTAGCCGGTGGTTAAGAGAGGGGGGGGGGGTCTTAGAGACAAGTAATTGATGTTTTCCCGTCCAATATCGGAAATTTTTACTTTCATTTTAATGCAATGCAAAAATTTAGGCAGAAAAAAACTCACCTTCAAAACACAGACCTGTTTACTCTTACGATTTTGGCGTACAATGTAAGATTTTGAGGTGTATACATTATATATGCAGCACGTTTTTGCTCTACAAAGAGAATGTATTGAACGATTATATGATGATATTGTACGATTTTAAGGGTTTGAGGGTAAACAGGTCTGTAACATGCAAGAAAATAATAAATTGTGGTTGTTTTTAGTGCTCATTTGATCTTAATATAAACTAAAATTCTTAAAAAGTTGTTTGTGGGCTTTGCAGTGTGTGTGTGGGGTTGGGGGTTACATCAATGTCTAGTCTACACTTGCAATAATGAATGTAGTGCATCATGGGAATTTACAGTTCCAAAGAATGATTTTAGATAGCTCATCATTCATGACTTGTTCCTATTATTAATGCCGGTACTTTGGAAGGTTGTTTTTTTCAAATAGACTGTAGCTAAGACCAGGAGTAAAGTTGATAGCATTAATTTTTTCTATGAGAATTCTTTGATTTTAAAATGGGCATAAACTCTACTGTAAACTTATTTTGCCCCATCTAAGCCTAATGAACTTTGCCACCTCAGGTCTCTGGTCACAGAAACCAACTGGGCAGCTGAGGCAGACACGTATCCTATGTTTTCCAAGCTGCTGGCATTATCCCACTACACATACAGCGTCCTGCTTGGACTTGTTGTTAGTGTTGGAGGGCTCACAGAATCTCTAGTAGGTCTATTATTAAAGACTTTAAACTGTAAGCAAATGCATGTACCAAGTAATGTTACTTTGTGATGACACCAAGAAGTGATAACAAAACAGGAATCAATCATAGAACTGAAAATTGAGACCAAAGGAAAAAAAATGTCTTCGAAATAATGTTTTGTTTAAATTTGAAATGTTCTTGTGAAGAAAGGTGAAGAATGGCTTTGATCATGATTATCATGATTATTATTGAGTAGAGTATACTATTAACGAATAGACTGAATGACAGAACTAAGACTAAGATCAAATAGTGTAGTGACAGAATCATCACTGAATTTTAATGCTGTGAATATTGTTTTGTACTTTCTCTTAGTCTTTCAACCTAATCCAATCCCTAATATTCACAAAATTCTTATCAAACATTATAAGATCAGAGTAATGTGAATAAAGAGGACAACAACTGGATTACTACCATTGGAACTATGGTACACATCTGAACAGGAATTCTTCTTTCCATCTCATTTACAGCACTGCCATCTTCTGAGAGATTTCATCTCCACTGAAATTTCTCAAGATTTAAGAACGCTCCAAAAATGTTGACTAATCAAATAAATTACTTCTTCGCTCATGTTTAATGTTTGAGACATTGCTCCTAATGCCAATCATTCAGTGTTCTTGCATATGAAAGTAATCATGGATGTTGTCATTAATGTGCAAACAGGTCAAATTTTCCAGCGCTTCCTTGCAAGAATACATCAAAGGCCTATCACAGAGTAGATCTGACTTGTTTGGTTTCATGGACGTGCTACTAACCATATTCAGGGATTACCAGAAGGAGGACAGGTGTGAATCACTAGATAGTTCAATCTTTTTCTCATTGCACACCCAGGAACTTGTAGTTGTTCAGCTCTTGGCCTGTTCCTTTGTATCATTTACATTTGCTTACCTCTTCATTTTCTTTTTAAAATTATTCATTTAGTCGTTTGATTTTAAAATTTCAACTCTCAGCCTGTACTGTAAGTAAAATGTTTGGGTAGATGAGTGAATTAGATCAATAATATCCTTCTTGTCCACATGATTTGAATAGTTGAGTCGCTAAGTCCTGTTTCCAACACTGTCATCTAAACATCTCTTACCACCACAGAGTTTCTCTGCCCCTTATGAAGACTTTAGATCACATCTTGTCGTGGGGGCTTCTAGATGGTCTTGCTTCTGACAGTAGGTATGTCAAATAATATTAACAGTAAATTTGTGTTCATCAAAAAAACTGTAAGTCAGATATTATTTTCATAATTTTATCCATTTGATCTTATTTAATTTGAAAAAAAAATTCTTTGCCCTAAAAATGAGAAGTTTGACAAATAATCCTCATTCAGATGTAATAAAATTAAAATTTATGCTGATTTTGTTGTTTATATCAAAAAATAATATGTTGTGACGTGTTTCTTCAAAACTTCAATCTACACTACTACGACCAAATCATTCATTTGTCATCTTTGCCCCCCATGCTCAGTGACTCTGTACCTGATCTAATTATTGAACTGGTCAAGCAGGAAGTCTTCAGATCTGGGAATCCTCAAAAACTTATGGCCGGAGCTGATGTGTAAGTTGGGTTTGACAAAGGCTGGTTGAAATGTTATAAATACTAATGGAAGAAATATAACAAAAATATAAGATATTTCAACAGTATCCCCATTGGATGAATGGAGATAAATGGCATATTCATGAGCTGTTTTAAGAGAAGTAGGTGCATTGCAATTTGGGGGGGGGGGGGGATTTTAAAAAAAAAAAAATTTACCATATATACTCATGTATAAGTTGAGAAAGAATTTTAGTCATAAACTTCATTTTAAAACGCAGTCATCAATGGGTCAGAGCTAGTTTTGGTAAAAAAATTTACATTGAATGTACAGGGTACACACACACAAAAACAACTGTTTATGAGAGACTGAAATCTGATATTTTATATTGCTGACTGCTGAGTCCGTCCACCTCTATTGTCAGGAGGAGAGTGGACACTTGTAAAAACATACAGCACTTATTGTAAGCCTGATGTTATGGTTTCATGATATACTTGATTGACATTGTCAGATACTGTGGCCTGCTTCAATTTGATGGGACTCCAAGATCCAAGTGTTTGAATCAGCTAATGATGTTATTGTGTCATAAGTACCCCAGGGTAAGAAATGTCTTTGATCACTTATCCGTTGTCACTGTACCATCCTTGAGCTAACTTTATGTTCTGTTTTAAGTACCCCAGGGTAAGAAATGTATTTGATCACTTATTCATTGTCACTGTACCATCCTTGAGCTAACTTTATGTTCAGGAATATAAAAATGATATTCGATTTGTTGGGATCCATGGCACAAAGAAGTCATTATGCCTTATGCTATCATGACACAAAGAAGTTAGTTTTATCGGTATCCCATTTTATTATTATTATTATTATTATTTAGGCATTTTTGTATAGCGCTTACCTTACAGCTCTAAGCGCTTTACAATTATTAAAAATATGTAAACTATTTAAACTGCTAAAGCAAAATAAAAATAAAAAACCAGAGATACTAGAATAGTAACTACAATGTGAAAAATGACTATAAAAACAGTAGCTTCATGTCTTGGAAAAAAAAAAAAAGAATAGTTTCACACAGGAGAAAAAAAAAGGGTGGGACAGGTCGGGGGGACACTACAGTAATTAAAAAAAATGAATTTTAGACACAAAATCATTCCATGTTAAAAATATATAAAAAAATTAAAAATCAAAAGAAAAAAAAAAAAAAAAAAACAAAGAAAATAAAAAAATAAACAAAAAGTGAAAAATGAATAAAAAAACAGTAAGTTCAAGTCTTGGAAAAAAAAAAAAAGTATAGTTTCACACAGGAGAAAAAAAAAGGGTGGGACAGGTCGGGGGGACACTACAGTAATTAAAAGAAATGAATTTTAGACACAAAATCATTCCATGTTGAACTCAAAGTTAGAATTACTTCCTGTACTTGATTCATTGTGCATCAACTGAATCGATGTGCATCATTCCTAGATTATTAATCTGGTCTTTGAGATTTATATTTTTTAAAAAACTAACCCATCAATCTGTCCATAGCAAAGCATAAAGATAAAATGTATGATAAAGTATAAAAAGTTATAATTTTGTTCTAATTCTGTTATAATTTGATGTGTTAAGGTGAGGAAAACAACAGCTGACAAGCTATACGAGGCTTTGTTGACCTATGATGATGTCGCACCAGAGGAGAATACCACTCAGATCATGGCTGTGTTGAGTGAAACCAGCTGGTAGGTTGAAATTAACTGTAACTTCTGTGTTGTGATGGCCAGGACTGGGGACAGGAGGGGTGTTGCAGAACTGGCTACTCTTAAGATTTAGGCATACCATGTACGATTTTGAGATGTCTTTATGATTGTACGGCGAGACCTGCCGGAGCTATGATTTAAAATGTCCAGGCTGGAAAAAATATGTTCTGGTAATTTTTACAAGTAAATAAAAAAATAATTTTCACATGTTAGTTCTCAAATCTTAATAACAATTATGAAACAAGTAAACCATGTTGTAATAATTAAAATGATAGAATTTATTAAACAACAGCGAGGTGCTAGGTAAAAGGAACCAAATTTTTCACAAGCGTTTCTTCAGCTGCTCTCAGATTAAGTGATGCACAACTATATTCAAGTATACGTAAAAGGGCATCCCTCCAAAACCCTACAACCTCTTTCGTTTGGGTGAGTTTATAACCTATTTTATTGACATATATTTTTAACCCTCAGGGATGCTCAAGATATTAAAGAGATTAGAGAAAAACGTAATGTACTCTGTGACCTGTTGGGAATCAAAAGGCCAGTTTTCCTGAAGGTAAATTTTTGTTAAAATTAAAAGAAATATTTATAGAACTATCTTTTCCTTTCATTAAGTAAAGGACCTCAAGTGATTAGTCAGTTCAGCATCCAATCCAGTTATAAATAGCAGATCATCTTTTTTAAATTTTTATGTCTGATGATATTTGTCCTATATTATCGTCAAACATCAAACACCGATCAAATAAACTATTGAAAGCTAGCATCACACAAGCCAAACATCCTTCACTTGAGGAATTGTTTGAAGAAAAATTCTGCTGTAAAACAAAAAATATTTTGAATAATACATCCCACCCTGTTCAAACAGATACCTAAGATCAGCTCTCACATCTTTCTCTTAAAGTTAGGAAGGAAAGATACAAAAATTTCTTTGTTCCCCAGTCTGTACAAATTTACCAGCGTGCTCCCCCAGCGGTTACCAAATCTGAATGATCACCAATTAAGTCATTAATTAAAGGAGTTCATTGGTGGCAGATTTCTTCGCTAGAGAAATACTTTAGATGTCTTGTGTTAAAATCATAATAGTGTTAAAATGTTGTCTTGGCTTATGTTATATATGTATTCATTTATATGCTAAAAATGAATATGTAAAATGTGATTAAAAAAACAAACATTTCCATTGACTTGGATCAATAAAGAATCTTATCTTATGTTTATTTGCTTCCAGAAGTCATAACCCTTCTTGTGCCTATGAAACAAATGACCAAGTTGACACTGCCAGAAGCTTTTCTACTGAGTTTTTGTGTTGTTTTAAAACTTGAAACTGTGAAAATGAATCAATCAATGCATTAAATAAAACTGTCAAATGAATGAATGGCTGTCCAGAAGCAGCAGTTGAGAGCTGTGTTATTTGTCCCCCCAAGTAAAATAATATTGTTGGACTTCATTAGACATAGCCAGACGGTCTATTCTATACTGAAAAGAGAGAGAGGAAAAAAAAGTCTGCCTTTGGTTTGGCTCTGTAAATGTAATCATTTTGAAACTAATTTTCTCTGTGAGTGTTTTAAATTGAAATATAATTTATCATTTGTAGAAAGCAAAGCGCATACATTTCTTTCTTCATCATGGCATATAGTACTATGGTAGTGCTAATGTTTGTGCATGCTTCCAATGCAATGCACGGCAATTATGTTATCCATTATTTTCTCTCTGATTAGCAATCTCTTTATATCAAAATTATATGTAGAGTTGTTTTTTTTTTTTTTTTACCGAGTGTTCACAGAACAAATTTTGCCCAGTCAACTTTTCATTATATTTCCAAAGCAAAGTTGTTCAGAAATAAATTCATGTTTCAAAATATTTCCTTAAGACTATTTTGATGAAGATATTTTGTTTCATCAGTTTGCCTCTATTCTTTGTTGTGGTCAAATGAGATCACGAGAAGAGCCGCAATGTTAAAACTCACGATGGCATGAAATAAATGAATGAACAGCCCTGCTTGATAGCACAGCCACATTTAAGAATGAGAACAAAAGCACTGAAATAAGCTTCAATGTGCCATTGTGGCTTACGTTTTAAAGAGGTTTATTTAACTTTTTCTACCCGCATTTGGTGGCACTACTACACCCATAAGCATTTGGCCTCTAAACAACATAAACATGAATCTGTGTGATGTGTCCATGCCATGCTAATTTTCTTCATGATGACTTACAGAGATTAGTTCAATTTAGTTGGACACCTTACAGTTACATTGGGACTCAGTTGATCAGTCATGATTGTTAGCGACCATGTGACCCAGCTGATCAATGATGACTGTGAGTTTAGCTATATCAATCACGAGAAAGCATTTCACATCCTGTTTTTGTCCCATAGCCTTGATATTATTGACTTCAAACATCACTACCCTAAAAGAACACAAAGTTTAAAAAAAATATATATATATATATATAAAATATATATTTTAAAAGCTCAGTGACTGGCAAGTAACGCTTAATCTTGAAAAAAAAAAACTACTAGCTGTGGATATCAAAGTACGCAAATGAAATAAATCTGTTTTGCGATTGTTCAAATTAAAATTGGATGACGTATTGCTCTACTGGCGACCACGTGATTGAGTTGATCACAACACCACCGACTGATGCTGCCAGCTGGTGATTCAATCACCATGTCACGTCGTGCACTGGGGCGATAACTTGTGGTGTCCTAATGAAACATATTCAAATCCATTGGTGTCTCCCATTTTTTTTGCCTGCTTGAATTGCCTGATTGTGTTGAAACCCACGGCTGCGTGGAATGAGTTGTGGCGATGATTTTCAATAAAAGCTTTAACTGTGCAAATTATTGTCAGGTGTTTTCTCCGTGTCAAACCCAGTGTCCCGTTCATGTTACACTCAAAACCCAGTGTTCCCTTTATGTTACACTCAAAACCCAGTGTTCCCTTCATGTTACACTCAAAACCCAGTGTCCCGTTCATGTTACACTCAAAACCCAGTGTTCCCTTCATGTTACACTCAAAACCCAGTGTCCCGTTCATGTTACACTCAAAACCCAGTGTTCCCTTTATGTTACACTCAAAACCCAGTGTTCCCTTCATGTTACACTCAAAACCCAGTGTTCCCTTCATGTTACACTCAAAACCCAGTGTTCCCTTCATGTTACACTCAAAACCCAGTGTCCCGTTCATGTTACACTCAAAACCCAGTGTTCCCTTCATGTTACACTCAAAACCCAGTGTTCCCTTCATGTTACACCCAAAACCCAGTGTCCCCTTTATTACACACTCAATGTTCCTTAATGATAAACCTGATGTTCCTTCATGATGCACTCAGTGTTCCTTCATGATGCACTCAGTGTTCCTTCATGATACTGAAACACTCAGTGTTCTTTCATGATGCACCAATTTTCCTTTATGAAACACTCCATGTCACAGTGCTGTTTTGTAATCACCGGCTGAGTTAACCTTATACCCCGTATCTTGAAGATAACCTAGATCAAAGCATTCACTGGAGTATTTTATCCATGATGGAATTTTTTTTTTCGCCCAGCTGCTTACACGTTGGCAGATATTATCAGTTTATAAGATCTCTTTTAATGAGTAAATGTGTTTCGTATAATCTCAATGTACTGGACTTGAAGGTTTCTAGATGTTCTTCCATTGCAAATTAACGCAATCTGAAACTGAAATAGTGCGGCATTGCCAAGCTTATTTTTGGTGGTTTGTTTTGTTGTTTTTTGACGAGTTAATGTCTAAACCACTTGGAGCGATGCAGCACAGGAAATGTGCAGTAGCTAATCGATTGTTGATAACATGTTTGAATGTGAACACAGGGTGTGAAGAGCACGGGGTGAAGAGCATGGGGTGAAGAGCACGGGGTGAAGAGCACGGGGTGAAGAGCACGGGGTGAAGAGCACGGGGTGAAGAGCATGGGGTGAAGAGCATGGGGTGCAGATCTGAAGCAAGGTGTAAGACTCTCACTGGCAGTGTGCGTGTATAAAATATTGCTTTGAAAATAAAAATAAAGACAAGCACATCAATCCAATGAAAGTGGCCACGACACTCCTAAACTTGCCTCCACACACTCCTAAACTTGCCTCCACATACTACCAAACTTGCCACCATGCATCCAAAATTGCCACTACTGCTCCAAACTTGCCACTACACTTCCAAATTTTTGACCACCCCGTTTCCCAAAAATGCCAGAGCGTTTCCAAACGCGACAAAGCGTGCCTTCATTGTTTAATTAAAGTTTAAAAAAAAAAAAAAAGACCCTTCTTAAACCAAACTTGCCACTACACTTCCAAATTTTTGACCACCCCGTTTCCCAAAAATGCCAGAGCGTTTCCAAACGCGACAAAGCGTGCCTTCATTGTTTAATTAAAGTTTAAAAAAAAAAAAAAAGAACTCTAGTAAATCAATTGAATCAAGTCTATCAATGTATTTAAGCAAATGACGTCATTAATTTTCCTGCCTACTAGTTTCATTGCACCGCTCCATAACTCTAGACTCCAATTAACTTTAACTGTGTTCTACTACCCTCTCTTGCTTACAATCACTGGTCGCGGAAAGGGGGGGGGGGGCTGGTCCGTCCGGGTTGTACAATTTTCTTTCCTTCTCTTTATATGAATGGTGAATAGACTACATTTTCACCCAACTGAAGCCTTTTTTTTTGCGGCAATATTACTGACTCTCCCGGGGCGGCACTAACTCTAGCTGAGCCACTGCTCACAATTCTTCTCTGAATCTGTATTCAACTGTCCGACTGAAATTCAAACCCTCTTGAACCACAACACATACAAATCCAGCCTGCCCACGAAGAGGTGACCAGATGGTAGAGCTGGCATCCATCGGATGACTCCAACTCCAACCCAGCCGTCTAAGATAAACAACGGTGGGGGTCACACGTGGCCTGGCGCTTCACACCAGCATTGCATCCAACACAAACACACGGGCATTCATTGACATGCATTGCTGCTTAAAATGAAAGATTGATGATGCTCGTACTACATTGTAACCGTTCGCCCCCTGTTGCCGTTCATGCAGGGGTGGTGGATAGCTAAGCCTAAAGCATAACAGTCCCTGGCAGTCACTGCCCCTTCAACTTCAAGACATCATCAATTTGGTCAAATGAATGACCGTGTCACTTGTTAATGAAATAGGCACTTTATTACAATGAGACCGTATACGCATGATAAATCAACAACCTCGCTAATAGTGCATGAAATTAATAATAATACACACTGTCTATGTCAAACATCACCAATATACTGTGATAAAGCAAAAGAATCATTAACGTTATCATTAAAAGATGCTTACATTAAAGCATATGTATGTCTGACAAAATTGTCATCAATTCAAGTTCAAGTGTATCGCCTGGTTTCTAGTTGATGTGACCCTGTTTTCAAAAAATTAAATATGTTTTAACTTTTTGCCCTGGTCATAGTCTTTGTATTTAATCTGTCTTGACGGAAAATCTGGCACTGTTATTTTTAGCCTTTTATTGATTTTTATATCATATATATATTTTGTTGTTATATATATATAGTCTAGTAATATTAAAGACCATCTGTTGATTTTATGATTTTCTGTATTCTTTTTATTGAGCCCTTTCAGTGGTTTATGATCAGTTAACAGATTAAAATAACTTCCTAAAAGATATTTTTGTAGTTTTGTGACTGACCAAACTACAGCCAAACATTTTTTTTTTCTATAGTTGAGTAGTTTATTTCTGCGTTGCTTATAATATCTATTTAAATATATTATTTGTCTGCGTCTGTTATCAACCTCTTGCATAAGGCAAGATCCTAATCCATTATTGGATGCATCTGTTACTAGTGTCAAAAGTTAACCGAAATCAGCTGACATTAGAATGCTGTCACCCTAAAACACTTCTTTAATTTTGGATGTGTGGTGGAAATCTGTTTCTCATTCACATCTCCAAATTATCTGGAGTTTTTTGTTGTTACTTCTGGTACGGTAAGTAGTTTTCTTAATGACACAGTGATATCAGAAAACTTTGGTATAAAACCATTGTAAAAATGTTACACAGACCTAAAATAGCTTTTGTTTCCTTTTGGTTTTTTGGTGTATTTTTATATTGAGTGTTTTCTGTTTATTCAATTCTATTGCTGGCATTATCTTCTTTCTTAATCTGAATCCTAAGAAATATTTCTGGTCTTTTGCAAACTACAGTTTATGAGGAGCAATAATCACACCATGTAGTTTTTCAAATACCTTCTCTAAAGTTTCCAGATGGGTTTTGGTGTCTTACTGTATGCATGCATGAATGTAGATATCAACAAAATGTGCCTCATTTGGTATTCCAGTGTACATGATTCTCATGAACGTGGAGAATGTGGCAGTTGAATTGACACGTCCAAATGGCACAACTGTCCATTGAAACAATCCTTCGTCTGTTGCAAATGCAGTGCAGGGTGTCACAAATGCCTGGGGCGGGGGTTAACAACAGAGCTCCATTGTTCTTCAGATAAGTTATGGGGCAGACGGAGATCGCTGTGATTTTGGGGAGGGAATTGTTAGATGTTAGGCGCATGGGGTAAGGTTAATAGATTCTCGCATCTTTGCGATTGCGGGGATGTTTCTTTCCAAAATAGTATGTCTCAGGCCTTCCAGACTTCACGTGATAATTTTGGTATTGACGACGGACGTTCCTAATAGACCGGAAATGAGAGGGGTTTGGATGGGTTAATAGATAGCATTCCTGGACCACCTAGGGAGGTAGAGAATTGTATATAAGATATAGCTCTTCGTGACAAAGGGAGGGTTAGAGATTCGTGGACGGTCATTATGAAGTGGTAGACACGGCCGTACAAGACATAGTCAAGGACAGAACCAGTGATAGACCGTTAGTCAAGTGTTAAGAGAGAAACTGTACCGGGTACTGAATTTGTTATATTATAGTCACCAATACATCTTTTATCTATAACTGTTGCTGAGGAGTTACTTGATCATTCATTAGTGTTATGTGTTTTCTTTACTGTACTGCTCAACGCCTGGACCAGTGAGCCGTCACAGAGAGCAACGGCCCCGTACCAGTCACAACAACATCAATACCACTTGGTGCGTGACCACAAGTACCGGCCATACCTCGCAGTACCATCTCATCATTCTCTGACCACAGGATATATATTCATCTAGCATCCTTATCTGCCAACATCCAAAATGTGTCAATATTGTAGAGGAACCTATTTCTTCCAACAATTCTCTAATATCCTTCATTGGTTCTGCATCTAATTGTGTGATGCTATTGAGTTCTCTATAATTACAATATAGTCTTAATTGGCCATTTTTATTCTTTACGACATCAAATGGGTGGAGCTATTGAAGAGTTTGATTGACTAATTTTATTTGTGTTAAATACAAAATGGTTAAGCTCTTTCTTTACTTCCTCTCTATAAGCATAGGGTATAGAATAGTGTTTGTGTTTAAATGTAGGTTCCTGTGGTAATACAATCTCATGCATTACAGTGTTTGTATGTCCAAAGTTTTCAGTTGCATCATCCTCGACTTCAATTCTCCAACGAGTGATGTTACCTGTTTACTATAGTCCTTGATGTTGTAACCATTGCCATCCTCTAATTGTATTACAGTCGCAATACTATCTTTACTAGTTGGTTCTATGTTAGTGATATCTTTGTTAATATTGGCCAGAACAGACTGTCTGGACAAAGGGCATAGTTCCAAAGTAAATTAAAGTGTAAGAGATCGACCTTTAGTTCGCCATCCATGTCTGTATCCCACTTCTGACACCAAATGCGACCGTTCACCCCGTTGTTGTTAATTCAGGGGATATGGTTAGCTAAGTCTCTAACATAACAGTCACTGCCTCATCAAGATATCATCAACTTAGTCAAAAGAATTATCGATTCTCTTGATAACTAAATAGGCACTTTATTACAATAAGACCGTATACACATGCTACATATACAACATCACTTATAATGCAGAATATCCATAAATACATATATACGTGTTCACCTCTGTGTTCATTAAATATCTTTACTAATGTCCTCACAATTATCACACACTTTAATATAGCACAGACTCACAGCACGACCTCGTTCAGCATGGCTGCCTCGTATTGATGTGTAATTGATTCCATCCAACATTAAAACAGCACACACCAAGTTATACTTTTACATGCATCAACACCAACATAAGGCATTGTATTTGACATTTATGTCTGCTTCAAATGAAAGATTGAATCTCACACTGCATCAACACAAACATTCGGTAATTGTGGTTGACATTCCGTTCTGCTGATATCAAAGTCTGAATCTCCCGGCAATGCTATTTATACAATTTACTAATTGACACGATATTCAAAATGGTAACGAGCGACCGAGCCTTGTTATCATGTCTGCGATCAATTTTTTTTTTTTTTTTTTTTTGGGTGGGGGGGGGGGGGCGCGGGCAATTTTCTATTT
>CAXITT010000029.1:1988959-2008281 GCA_964033795.1 Lymnaea stagnalis
TTTTTTTTATTTTTTTTTTTTTTTATTGTCCCAAATTTGGGAAAGGTGGGGTTTGGGGGGGGGGGGGGGGGAGGAGAAATTGTAACGAATTTTTGTTGCTGAAAACTCAAACATACAAAACATAAACTTTTTTTGTTCATTTCTTAAGAGATTTACCTTGAAAACTTTATTAATTATAAACGTCAACAAATTGTAAATGGTAACAAATATTTTCAATGAAACCAACATGTCAACCGTTAGGAAAGAAGTTAAAGATGTATTTTGAACCCCTTAATTTATCAGCAGTGAATCAGTTATACAGAAACAAATTTCAAAGCTAGATATAAACACATGAAATGCAATATGATTATCAAATAGAGAGCATGTTTATTATCTTTAATTGGTCAAATGAAATAATAATATGTTTTGTGTGCTGTATGTGTTTTGTGTGCTGTGTGTTATGTTTTGTGTGCTATGTTTTGTGTGTTGTATGTGTTTTGTGTGCTGAGTACTATGTTTTGTGTGCTATGTTTTGTGTGTTGTATGTGTTTTGTGTGCTGAGTACTATGTTTTGTGTGCTATGTTTTGTGTGTTGTATGTGTTTTGTGTGCTGAGTACTATGTTTTGTGTGCTGTGTTTTGTGTGGTGTGTTTTGTGCGCTGTGTTTTGTGTGCTATGTTTTGTGTGTTGTGTGCAGTGTGTTGTGTGTATTATACTAAAAAAAACCGATAGAATGACAGCGGTGATAGTATAAATATAATATCCGGGTATATGCTATATATTGACTAAAATAATAATTCTGGTGCTCCAATTTTAAAGAAATTTTTTTTCTTCCCTCTCTTACTCTTAGTGTGTTACTGGATTTAGTAATGCCAGCCAGTGGCACAGAAAACCGGGGGGGGGGGGGGTGGTGGTGTGTGCGGAGGATTGGTCTCCCCCGCCAGGCGGCGCTTTTTAAAATTTAGATCGCATGGTGACATCTTGGTCCGCCCTGGACAGCACCGCCGTGGACAGCACCGCCCTGGACAGCACCGCCCTGGACAGCACCGCCCTGGACAGCACCGCCCAAGTTACGCCATTAACACCACCGCCACTGTTTCATCAATATGCGCTGTAGAGTTTTAAGATGGTTTGGATGTCCTTAGTTTTGTGACAGGAAACATCTATGTGCACGTCTATACTTAGCTTTCAAAAAAAAAAAAAAAAAAAAAAAAAAAAAAACTAATTCAAAAAAAAAAAAAAAAAAAAAAATCAAACACTAAGTGCAAAGTCCAGGATATAAGTGCTGTTCAAAAACAAGTCCATTTGCTTGAATAACATTGCGCCCCTTAAAGTTACAGAGCTGCGTAGTAGAGACTTTCACTTGTGGCTGTGCATAGTTAACTCAGAATATCTGCTTCGGTCAATACAAAAAAAAAAGGTTCTTTGGCCTACAGATGCCTCTCAAGCAAGCCGGAGTCAGTGGAATAATGCTGTCAAATAAATAAAATAAAAAGTAACTTGACACTTTTCAAACTACACCATAATGCCATAAAATACTATAAGCAAATATGTTAAGCCACTAAAAAGGGTGACGTAGGCTTTAACATGATCATTGGAACAGTGTTATCCTTCTAGTAACACACGCGCATACACATGTTTGCATACACAACTTTACCACTTGCACAATATGAAGGCAATGGCGATACTGACAGTCTATTTCAAGCGTTGGGTTTCATTTCAAAGTAAGCTCATAAGAATTTGATGTTAAAGAAAGCGAAATAAGAATCAAAGATGTTCCCAAGCGCCACCCCTGTATTTTTTTTATAGGCAACTAGGGCACCCTGCCTCACAAAATTAAACTGTCTTTCTTCCATGACAGCGATTCCATTAATTTCATCAAATGATAGCAGCTTCATAAATTTGTCGACATTTAGATGCTTACCACCCATTGAACTGCGCCCCCTGAATGCTTTGTGACGTTACGGAACTGCGCCCCCCCCCCCCCCCAAATTGCTTTGTGACGTCACTGAACTGCGTCGCCCAAATGCTTTGTGACGTCACTGAACTGCTTCACCCGTATGCTTTGCGACGTCACTGAACTGCGTCACCCAAATGCTTTGCATCGTCACTGAACTGCGTCACACGTATGCTTTGCGACGTCACTGAACTGCGTCACCCAAATGCTTTGCATCGTCACTGAACTGCGTCACCCGTATGCTTTGTGACGTCACTGAACTGCGTCACCCGTATGCTTTGCGACGTCACTGAACTGCGTCACCCGTATGCGTTGTGACGTCACTGAACTGCGTCGCCCAAATGCTTTGTGACGTCACTGAACTGCTTCACCCGTATTCTTTGCGAGTCACTGAACTGCGTCACCCAAATGCTTTGCATCGTCCTGAACTGCGTCACCCGTATGATTTGCGACGTCACTGAACTGCGTCACCAAATGCTTTGCATCGTCACTGAACTGCGTCACCCGTATGCTTTGCGACGTCACTGAACTGCGTCACCCGTATGCTTTGCGACGTCACTGAACTGCGTCACCCGTGTGCTTTGTGACTTACAAAAAAAATCCCAATATTTGTTATGTTACTTTTCAAGAACCAGCAGACGATAGGAAGAATTAACCAATGATGCTCTACTGTAGAGCTCCCACTCTTACTCAGTGGCCCTCAAACTGCTCCCTTGGGACGATAACATCAAACCGAGTGCCCCCTCTGTCTTAACACCGTAATAAGTATACACCTAATCAAGAGCTCTACGGCAGACCATGCTACACTTGAAGGTTAAAGTTGACGTCTTAATACATTGAGTTGAGCATTGAATAAAAAAGGAACATTTCTACTTTTACTTTTAATTCAATAGTGCGCTCACTAATGCGAATAGTCAAGGAAGAATCAATCATTCAGATCACGTGCGTAAATTTATTTATTTTTCACTGTAATGGTAATAATCACGGTCAGTGAGATTTTTGGATTTTATTTAGCCGACTGATGTTGGCGATGAATAGCAAAATCAATTATAAAGACATTTGACAGCGAGCAACAACCAGCTGTTGCGACCGGTCGTTGATGGTGCTCCATAATTTGCCATAATTATTATGCACCAATTGTAAATTTTCTCGACGTGGGCCAATTGATCTGAAATGCATCCGTTTGTAATGCAAACTCGGTTGGTTTTCGGTTACACCTGCCATGTATCTGTCTTCCATATTCTCAGCCCCCGCGCATCTATTAAATAAGGACACACGTAATGGTTTGGAAGATGAGTTATGCGACGATTTTATGTGTGTGACCGTCTTAACTTAGCCATTACAAAATGACACGTTATTTCATATGATACGTTATTTCATATGATACGTTATTTCATATGATACGTTTTTCATATGATACATTATTTCACATGATACGTTATTTCATATACGTTATTTCATATGATACGTTATTTCATATGATACGTTATTTCATATGATACGTTATTTCATATGATACGTTATTTCATATGATACGTTATTTCATATGATACGTTATTTCATATGATACGTTATTTTACATGATACGTTATTTCATATGATACGTTATTTCATATGATACGTTATTTCATAGTACATATGATAAGTTATATCATATGATACGTTATTTCATATGATACGTTATTTCATTTGACACGTGATTTCATATGATACGTTATTTTATATGATACGTTATTTCATATGATACGTTATTTCATAGTACATATGATAAGTTATATCATATGATACGTTATTTCATATGATACGTTATTACATATGATAGGTTATATCAAATGATACGTTATTTCATATGATACGTTATTTCATATGATAGGTTATTTCATATGATACGTTATTTCATATGATACGTTATTTCATATGATACGTTATTTCTTACGATACGTTATTTCAGATGATAGGTTATTTCAGATGATAGGTTATTTCACATGATACGTTATTTTACATGATACGTTATTTCATATGATACGTTATTTTATATGATACGTTATTTCATATGATACAGCTTTCGTAATAGCTTAAAGGTTTTTACAACGTTTTCTCGTGGAATCAAGGTTGTGTTGAATGTGTTTTATCTCCCTTGGCTGATTAACTTGTGTTTTTTAACGCGATGAACAGTGATGACATGGATTTTGTGGACGTCTTTGCCATATACCAAGACCCAACCATAGCCGCCATATTGGAAACTATTGAGACGCCATCTTGTAAACAAATGGCAAATTCAAACCAACTATTTAAAGACAGTCGAATACAAACAAAAGGCGTCCCAGTCATCTTGGAGAAGAAAACCTCGTTCAAACAAAAATACACCACTGTTCTCACTCAAGAACTCAAGAGTTATTTATACCGCACAACCACACGGCGAATGTTTTGCTACAGGAACAACGGACAAAACAACAACAAACATTTCATGGGCTGAAGGAAATATGTAAGATGAATGTAAAAAGACAAATTTCCATTCATTTGGATCAATAAAAATATCTTATCTTATCTTATCTTAAAGTCCGCTGACTATTACTAAGTGAAGTCATCTCAGAACTCCTCGGCTAAGTGGAAGTGTTTCGATGTTAATCCCAGCTGTATCAAAGGTCCATCAAAATGTTTTGTCGCTCTTTGTTGTCCTTCAAAAATTTGCTAGCGCCCCCCTTTGGAAGTCGCAGTGTGTCTTACGATCTCCCAAGCCTTTCAAAGCACACTTTGAGAACCACTGGTCTAGAGCCCGAGTCATAAAAATGTCCTTTTTTCACGGGGCATTTTGTCCTCAACAGCCCTTACAAATAAAATATTTTCTTATTGTTATCGCAGATTCGAAAGTGGCGCTTCCGCGCCCCTCCTCCCCCCCCCACCAACCTGGCCACCGCTTCCTCCCTTCCAGAGCGGATGTTACTCAGGCCACCCTTCCAGAATTTATTTGACATATTTGTTACGGCTGTCATGTCGTCTGAAGCATCACTGACCCCTACGATACCCGCTAACAATTAGACCACCAACACAACATGCTCAACGCTATGGAATAACATGGATGACAGACGCAATCATTTCAACACACGCAATCACCTATACACACGCAGGCACTAGCATAGGAATTTGTGTGTGTGTGTGTGTGGGGGGGGATGGGTGGATGGAAGGGCGGTCCGCCCTGGCCCCCCGGGGTGGCACGTTTCTCTACATCTCTATATCTATAATTCGCCAACAAAGGTCAAACACCAACACGGGTCAAACACCACGCATGCTATTTATAGATACGCCAGAGTGTGGTTCAATAATGAGTTCACTAGCCCGCAAAATATAATTCCCGATAACTACGCTAAATGATAATTATCAATGATATATATATATATATTTTTAATAACGCAATTGCGTTTGGTGCGCAATATTTTCTTTTCGGAAATGAAATCGCCTCAATTTAAGTATTGAGTAAAAAATATTCTGTTTAAAAGTGGTTGGAACATGAGAATATTAACATAGTTCATGGGCGTGAAATAAAAAGTGTGCAGTGACGTATCATGGGGTGTAGCAAATATTGGGAGTCTTAAATGTGCGTTTCTGCGACGTATGCTACGTCGCGGGTCGACTAGTACTATATATCTGAGGGGTATCGGCTTTTTCGACCCAACTGCGCAGTGCTTTCTCGGAAGAGGGTTGGCAAACCATTGTCATGCCCAGGGCAGCATCAAGCCTTGCTGCGCCCCTGAAACGAGGCTATGGTTTAATAGGGAGAACTCAGTTTTAGTTTAGACCAGGTCATGTTGCTATTTAACGCTAATGGCATTTAAATCATGCCGTCCAGTGTATAATATGGCAGCTGTAGCGTTAAGCCACTGTGTTCCCTTCACCCCCCACCCTTCCATGCTCTGTGACGTTAAGGTATTACATACCCACACCCCCTAAAATGCTCTGTGACGTAATCAACCCATGCCGTACGTTAAACCACTAATGGGGGTGTCTAACCCCACCCCCCCCCCCCCCGAGTGGTGGAAACCAACCCCACTTCCTTCACGGATCTTGGTCAGTTATGTCTGTATTGGCTCGCAATCTCTCATTCAACTTTCAATTTGTTCCTGACAATTGTTTGAAAAATTGAAAATCAAGGGGTGCATTTTGGCCCATACCTGATAGAAATTGTAAACATATATAGCCAATGTTTGAAAGCTAAATCAAAATGTTTTGCTATAGGCCTTACAAGCGATGGGAAAAGTCTTTGAACTCCGCATTGTTCCGAGTAAAGGCCAAGCCGCCCCCCCCCCTCTTCCCGTAATAATATAAGTTTAAACGGAGGCTGCAGAGGAGAGTTGGGATGTTGCACAAAAATAATATTACACATACATATAGGCCCAACATGAACAACATTAAATAATGATTTTCATTGGTCCTACTATTTCACTAACGTTTAGCGTTGAAAGAAAGCATTTACTACTCTATACATTTTCAAAACTAAAAATGACAATTTCGTTTTTGTTTTTGTTTTTTTAAATTATAATTTTGCTTTATTTTTAAAGCACAATTTCTTTCCATGGGATCACTTGACTTTCTCGTCGTGCTCCAAAAAGAAAAAAAAAGGTTTGGGATGGGGGAGTGGGTGGGTGGAATTCCCCGGATGCCTTGCCTGAAAGAAACACTGTTACCTGGCTATTACATTAGAGATTTCCTTTTTAATATTAGTAATGCACAAATTTACAATTGAACAATTATTTTATTTTTTTGACTATCCAATAAAAATATTAATATAAAAAAAAAATTATATCATTGACCTAACTCAATAATCCTTCACTTTTTGTCAGCAAATCAAATGGTCAAATCCAGGGATTTTTCTCCTTTCCTATATTAATTGTGTTACCTGGAGCAATTTAAAATCCGTTAGGAAGGTATTATCCCCCCTCCCCCAACCTGCTCTCCAACTCAAATTAGAAGAGAATGCTCCCCCTCCAACTTGTGTAGACGCCCCTGAGTAACTATATACACACGCCACACTTTGGTTTATTATTGGAAAACCCCAGCACAACGTATGAAGTGAGAAACATCAGTTCACTCAAACTCCAAAGACTTGGTTCACCGGGTACAATAATCTCTCTTGACGGTAGTAAAAGCCAATCGTAGAGATGCATGAAAAGTACTTAACAACACTTTAACTTTAACTGTTTTGAGAAAAAATACACTACAATGGGGCATTAGTAGTAGACATATTACATGTTATAATACAAGGTATTGGTAGTGAGACATATTACAGGTACTAATACAAGGCAGAGGTAGTGAAACATATTACAGGTACTAATGCAAGGCAATGGTAGTAAAACATATTACAGGTACTAATACAAGGCAATGGTAGTAAAACATTACAGGTACTAATACAAGGCAATGGTAGTAAAACATATTACAGATACTAATACAAGGCAATGGTAGTGAGACATATTACAGATACTAATACAAGGCAATGGTAGTGAGACATATTACAGATACTAATACAAGGCAATGGTAGTAAAACATATTACAGGTACTAATACAAGGCAATGGTAGTGAGACATATTACAGATACTAATACAAGGCAGTGGTTGTAAAACATATTACAGGTACTAATACAAGGCAATGGTAGTAAAACATATTACAGGTACTAATACAAGGCAATGGTAGTGAGACATATTACAGGTACTAATACAAGGCTGTGGTAGTGAGACATATTACAGGTACTAATACAAGGCAATGGTAGTGAGACATATTACAGGTACTAGTACAAGGCTGTGGTAGTGAGACATATTACAGGTACTAATACAAGGCTGTTGTAGTGAGACATATTACAGGTACTAATACAAGGCTGTGGTAGTGAGACATATTACAGGTAGAAATACAAGGCATTGGTAGTGAGACATATTACAGGTAGAAATACAAGGCATTGGTATTGAAACATATTACAGGTAGAAATACAAGGCATTGGTAGTGAGACATATTACAGGTACTAATACAAGGCAATGGTAGTAAAACATATTACAGGTACTAATACAAGGCAATGGTAGTAAAACATATTACAGGTACTAATACAAGGCAATGGTAGTAAAACATATTACAGGTACTAATACAAGGCAATGGTAGTAAAACATATTACAGGTACTAAAACAAGGCAATGGTAGTAAAACATATTACAGGTACTAATACAAGGCAATGGTAGTAAAACATATTACAGATACTAATACAAGGCAATGGTAGTGAGACATATTACAGATACTAATACAAGGCAATGGTAGTGAGACATATTACAGATACTAATACAAGGCAATGGTAGTAAAACATATTACAGGTACTAATACAAGGCAATGGTAGTAAAACATATTACAGGTACTAATACAAGGCAATGGTAGTAAAACATATTACAGGTACTAATACAAGGCAATGGTAGTAAAACATATTACAGGTACTAATACAAGGCAATGGTAGTAAAACATATTACAGGTGCTAATACAAGGCAATGGTAGTAAAACATATTACAGGTACTAATACAAGGCAATGGTAGTAAAACATATTACAGGTACTAATACAAGGCAATGGTAGTAAAACATATTACAGGTACTAATGCAAGGCAATGGTAGTAAAACATAATACAGGTAATAATACAAGGCAATGGTAGTAAAACATATTACAGGTACTAATACAAGGCAATGGTTGTAAAACATATTACAGGTAATAATACAAGGCAATGGTAGTAAAACATATTACAGGTAATAATACAAGGCAATGGTAGTAAAACATATTACAGGTACTAATACAAGGCAATGGTAGTAAAACATATTACAGGTACTAATACAAGGCAATGGTAGTAAAACATATTACAGGTACTAATACAAGGCAATGGTAGTAAAACATATTACAGGTGCTAATGCAAGGCAATGGTAGTAAAACATATTACAGGTACTAATACAAGGCAGTGGTTGTAAAACATATTACAGGTACTAATACAAGGCAATGGTAGTAAAACATATTACAGGTACTAATACAAGGCAATGGTAGTGAGACATATTACAGGTACTAATACAAGGCTGTGGTAGTGAGACATATTACAGGTACTAATACAAGGCAATGGTAGTGAGACATATTACAGGTACTAGTACAAGGCTGTGGTAGTGAGACATATTACAGGTACTAATACAAGGCTGTGGTAGTGAGACATATTACAGGTACTAATACAAGGCAATGGTAGTGAGACATATTACAGGTACTAGTACAAGGCTGTGGTAGTGAGACATATTACAGGTACTAATACAAGGCTGTGGTAGTGAGACATATTACAGGTACTAATACAAGGCTGTGGTAGTGAGACATATTACAGGTACTAATACAAGGCTGTGGTAGTGAGACATATTACAGGTACTAATACAAGGCTGTGGTAGTGAGACATATTACAGGTACTAATACAAGGCTGTGGTAGTGAGACATATTACAGGTACTAACACAAGGCTGTGGTAGTGAGACATATTACAGGTACTAACACAAGGCTGTGGTAGTGAGACATATTACAGGTACTAATACAAGGCTGTGGTAGTGAGACATATTACAGGTACTAATACAAGGCTCTGGTAGTGAGACATATTACAGGTACTAATACAAGGCAGCCGAGGCTTTAACTGGGGGTTGGTTTCACCTGAAGCGCACCATTCTTTTGTTTTACCTCGCAATTCTCTCACCCCCCCCCCCCTCTCCGACCTGAACCTAGTTATTCTCAACCAGATCACACAAAGCCGCTCATAGTACTTCATGTCAATTAAGTTACCACCAATAGTACTCATGTAAATTAAGTCATCCCCAATAGTACTTCATGTGAATTAAGCCCTAAAGAAACACAATGACATAAGAACACAACTGAGTTTCAGGACAAAGCGTGTAAACATCCTGGACGAAAATTATTTTTATACAAAGATGTATTTTCCTGCTGTTCAAAAAATACAAATTCGTCAGTCGAGATAAGCGTTCTTTATCTTCTTATCACTTTCAACTGACCAACTGATTAACTGACCAATCACAAGACGAGACAGACTGGACTGTTTAATATTAGATTGCAAAAAGCTGTATATAAGTTTCATTTTTTAAAAGCCCCCCCCCCCTTATGAAGCGCAGAGACACATCGTGAGAAATAATTGTAGGCTTAATCAGAGGATATGAGAGAGATTCTAGGAAGTGCCATTCAGTTATGAGATTTAAAATTTCAAATATTGACCGATATTTGGCTCCGTCGCCCGGGGCTCATGTCTCATGGTCAAATGACATGTGTCATAGTCATACAGGCATACGCATTTGATCTGACATTTGAACTATAGTCATAGATATAATGTTGTACGGATATTTGATTTTTTTTTTAGAAGCTTCATAGTTCCAACATAAAAATTTCTCCTAAAAAATGTTGCTTGTCTGTAAAATTGTGTAGAGATTTAGAATCTTTTATGCGTAAATTCTGTTTGATTGAGTTGACAACCCTGGGTGTCGCCCCGCTGTGAGGTGATTAGAATTTGTGACACCTGGGCCGGGACCCCCCCCCCCATCTAAAGCGACATGTTGTGTGAAGAATTTGAGAAACACATCAACGACAATGTTCAGCACCTGACTGCTCAGTAATATGACAACCCTGGGTGTCGCCCCGCTGTGGGGGGATTAGAATTTGTGACACCTGGGCCGGGGCCCCCCCCCCCCCCATCTAAAGCGACATGTTGTGTGAAGAATTTGAGAAACACATCAACGACAATGTTCAGCACCTGACTGCTCAGTAATTAACTTTTCATTATAACTTTATTGTGAAGTGTGCTAATTATGGAAAGAATGAAAAACACAATGCCCTCTGCTCTCTTTCTTTCTCTCTCTCTCTCTCTCTCTGTCTCTCTCTCTCTGCTCTCTCTCTCTCTCTCTCTCTCTCTCTCTCTCCTCTCTCTCTCTCTCTCTCTCTCTCTGCCACTGACTGCTCATATGCATTCATTTCATACTGTATATTAATAATCTTACAGACAGCTGTTGTTCGCCGTTCTATGTTTTCAGTTGTTCACATTGTTACCATTTTCTTTCCAAACCATATCATAGTCATAGCCACCGTGTCCCACTATAATTATTAGCGAATCCGTGACAACTCGATGGCCTGGCCATTCAGTACAGATTCGTGTCAGTAAGGGTGAACCGGTCATTTAGAAGGTCCGGGAAACGCATTTGAAAAATGGAGGGTGGGTCAAGGATTGTATTGTGTATGCCATAGCCGCCACCATGGATATTCACCAGTATTCACACAGTCATAACTATTCACCTTACGAGATTGTCTCCAGGCTTCCAGAGGGTGACTCCCCATCAGGGTAACGTTAAATTGCTCGCTTTCTTCTATTTCTTTTAATTTGTTCTGTATTGCTTTGCAGCAAACCCCCCCCCCCCCCTCTCCCCCCCCCCCCCCCCCACCCCNTCAAGGATTGTATTGTGTATGCCATAGCCGCCACCATGGATATTCACCAGTATTCACACAGTCATAACTATTCACCTTACGAGATTGTCTCCAGGCTTCCAGGGGGTGACTCCCCATCAGGGTAACGTTAAATTGCTCGCTTTCTTCTATTTCTTTTAATTTGTTCTGTTTTGCTTTGCAGCAAACCCCCCCCCCCCCACTTCACCCGCCCCCTCCCCATTGCGTGCTTAACTAGCATTAGTATGTTGATCTTTTAATACATTTATTTACTTGCAAAAGTAATTTTCTTATTAATAACAATTACCTTGCAAGAATGAAAACGTCTTACTCTTACATGATAATCGTGACGATAAACTGTTGAATGTTTGTTGCATATTAGTATTAGTGTTTGGATATCTTGTTGTAATCGTCTGTAAATGATAACTCCTGGAAGTTTTAACACAGGTTCAACGTGGAAAAAAAAACCCAGATAAGTTTATGCAGACGTATATGGATGGCATAATTATTTTACAATACAAATTCTTGTAAAATTCAAACGAAATTGAAACTATTGTTTTTTAGTTCCATTGGTTTGTTATAAGAAATATTACCCGCGTCTTAAGGTCCCGGAAATATGTATTTTGGTGGAACATTCTGGTGGGCTGACGATGCCATTATGTAGGAAGCTGACCACATTTTCTGGATGCCAAGTACGGACGCAAAGGCTCACAGCAACAGGAACCATACCGGCCTGGGGGGGGGGGTGGGTGAAGTGCTTGACTTATTTCCCGACCCCCCCCCCACACAAACTCGTACACACAAGAAGCACCCCCCCCCACACAAACTCGTACACACAAGCAGCACCCGCCCCCGTAAAAACACCAAAGAAAGCCAATAATTTAACAGATAATTGTGACGTCACCGGAATAAAAAAAATATGTCGCGGGCTTATACCGCCGACAGTTTGGCCATCCCAGTGGTCCCCATAATATACGACACGTCGCTCTGGGTGCCATGTTGCCCTCGGGCAGAGCTATGATAATGGGGCATAGAGGGCACTCACAGCGGGCGTTAAAATCTTCTTTACATAATATCTTAATAGTGAATTAAAAATCAAATCCCATCAAAGTCAGCATGGAGGGGGGCCAAAAATCGATTTTTTTACTGATCCGCCCCGGGGGCACTTTTTCTATAAAGTTAAGTGGCACCATTTTCAGTCTTCGCCCCAGATGAAGAATTTCATCCGCGGCGAAAAAACAACAGCAAAAAAAAGAATAAAATAAAAATAGCACTTAACTGGAAATTCGTTTCAAATGGGGACAGCAAAAGAATGGCGAAAACCTAAATTTGGCATAAGCGCCGGGAATCGAAACATTGTAGGAACCACTGAACTAGCACATTGAAGATACGGTGGACGAAATATTACTGTAATACTGCTATTACTGAGTACTATTGAAGCGATATCTTGCTAGTTCATTTGTGAAAAGAAAAGGGTTACATTATGACGATAACTCCTCACAACTTTGCGTGATACCGTTCCGGCATTGGAGATTTAAATATGCTATTTTTGGACTGTCAGATGGAGCTGAAACTATTCACTGCGCTGGCGTTTGGGGGAAATAGGATAAGACAAATGGAAATAAGACAAGCAAGTCGTCGCTGCCGAAAGTACGGACAAGCCGGACGACGAGAGAAAAGTACGGACTAATACGGATGCAAAAATTAGTACGGACCAGCGGGTCGACAATACAAACTGTCCGTACTAAATACGGACGTCTGGTGACCCTACATTATGACGACACGTTCTAGTTTTATTGCCCTGTTCTTTTATTTCAAGCTTCCACATACCTTGTTCAACTATTTCCTTCACACAGCTTGAACGCAGTCCTTCATTTTGAAATCCTTCATGTTAACTTCGCTTTTGTTTGTTGATGGCTGGCTGGCAACAATATTGGGACGGCTAATTGGCCCACTTCTCGTCAAGCTTATCGACCTGAAACTTGGCACAGAGACTAGTTGCCGATGACAACAAATTATTTCAAATTTTCAGCCCCAATCCCTAACACAACCCCCACACAAAAATTAGCGCTTCTTGTTTTTCAAGGGGAAGATAAAATGAAATTCCCGAAAACTGCTTTAAATGAGATTCTTTTAAAAAAAATATCGTAAGTGCGTTTGTTGCGTAATAATTTCTTTTGTTTTTCTTCTGAAATAGTTGGTGAAATTAATCTGCTGTGTAAACGCGGGTGGGACATTAGATTATTAATATAGTTCGGGGGGGGGGGGTGGAAAAAATATGCGGTTGCGAACATTGGGGAATCGGGGGGAGCACTAATTCGGATTCTTATAAAGTGCGTTAATTGAATGCATGCTTTGTAAATTTAGGGGGGGGGGGGGGGGAAAAAATTTGGGGTTGTGAACATGGGGGAATCGGGGGGAGCACTAATTCGGATTCTTATAAAGTGCGTTAATTGAATGCATGCTTTGTAAATTTTTTCAACACCCCCCCCCCATTACAATTTTTTTTATTTTTAGATGTTTTTTAATTTATCCATTACAACGCTACTTGGTAGGAAAACATCTCTTACAGGTTCAGATATAGATTTTTCCAGTGCATATATAGATCTTTTCCAAGTCCATACATCGATCTTTCCAGTGCATAGATAGATCTTTCCTGTGCATACTTAGATCTTTCCAGTGCAGATATAGATCTTTCCAGTGCATACATAGATCTTTTCAGTACATATACAGATGTAAGTGCATATATCTTTTGGCTCAGATACCGATTGCTCAGTTCAGTGCAGATATTAATGTTGTCAGTGCAGACAGTGGCGAAGCTACATCAGGTCCCGCCGGGTCCCAGGACCTGGTAAATGACCTGGTAAATTTTTATTAGTTACTTATATTGTATATATGCTCATTAAGCGTAAACTACATTACATGGAAGAGAACTTCCATTTTAAATGCCTTTTTATGTTTAAATTTTTATTTTTAATACATTTATTTGGGACCCACCAATTTTTTTTAAGACCTGCAAGGGACCCGCCATGTTAAATTTGATGGCGTCGCCACTGGGTGCAGATTAATCGAACTAAATTGATGTAAACCTTTGTTAGATATGCCTTTTATGTCGTCTAGTAACTGGTGAATACATGGCATAGTTTCGTGTGGTGGATGCACTTACTGCAAACTTCATTGGCACACTTTGAACGTGCATTTTGCATGGCAGGTACTTACCAATCTGGCGGGTAATTCACTTTTTTGATCATCCACTTAGCTATCCCGGTTTAAGTTGTGTTTTAAAGTGATTAAGAGGCATCATACCATTAAAAGATCCTTTACTATTTCAGTTTTCTATATAAAAAAGTGTATGTGTGGTATGTGTGTGTGGGGGGGGAGGGGAGTGGTGGCTTGAATTATTTGTAAAAACGTACACGATTGCATTATGCATTCGAATAGCTTTTTTATCATTCTGAGTACGGTATGTTAATTAAGCCATGAAGTTCATGATTCACCGCAAGTAGGAGCTCAATTTTTTTCCCTGCACTTCCAACTTAGACCAAACATGATTCCTACCGTACTTACTCAAGTAAAGTCTTGTGTCCTCGCTCTGAACAAGATAGTTTATAAATTCTCCTGTGTCATAACACATTTTCAGAGCCTTGCATTTTTCCGACCTCTACGACACTGAAATGAAGGGGCGGAGTCACATGAAGGCCAATCGGCCCCTCATCGTCGTCTCCATCATTTTTATCATCATCATCGTCATCGTCGGAGCGGTCGTGTGGAAGGTGACCAAGGATGCATATGGAGTGTCCGCCCCATCGGCCATCGCGGGGCACCCCACCACAAGCCGCCCCGTCACAGACCCCCCGGGGACGGGCATAACGACAAGAACATATACCCCAGAGGTAAGCTGTGCTTTGGTAGCTTTAACACATAGGAACATATACACGCAGAGGTAAGCTGTGCTTTGGTAGCTTTAACACATATGAACATATACACCAGAGGTAAGCTGTGCTTTGGTAGCTTTAACACATAGCCAGAAACATATACACCAGAGGTAAGCTGTGCTTTGGTAGCTTTAACACATACGAACATGTACAACTTGTTAGCTTTAACACATTGACAATAAGCTGGTTTCTTACAAACTCAGATATGCAACTGTGTAGAAAAGGATCTCAAATTTGCTGGCCGCACGCAGTCCACGCTTACTCAACTGCCCGGAAACTAATTTATGATGCTAGACAACGCTTTTAAATAATTGCGGCTTTTAGGTCATGTAGGCAGGGATGTCATTCGGTTAGGTCAAGGGGGGGGGTGGGGTATTTGCCCCCGCCCTCCTGAATTTGCAGATTTTATTTACTTTGCTATTTACTGTGGCGCATCCATTAATAAAGAACTTAACAAGCCGACCAAGTTTTGGTTTTGCGCCCCCTTCCCCTGAAAGAAAACCCACTGAAATTACGCCACTGCAAGTAAGTATTCTCGTGACCGTCCAGGTAGTTGTAATATGAGAATATTTGATGAAAAATTGTGGTGGGGGAAGGGGGCAACTATTTTGAATCTGTTAAAGTTAGAAATGGGACAATGCACTGAAAAATGAAAAACTATTAAATTTCATACCGGCATTCATCAATTTGTCAATGGTGATTTTTATTAACAATTTGGCCTAAATATTAGAAAAAAACTATATCTCAATAAGATTTAAAATGTTAATACATGTATCTTTCTGGTGTAATAATTATTTACTATATACATAACAAAATATGCCTGCACCACATTCGTTTCTACATGGATTAATGGATCTTGATCAAACTTTGGATTACACTTAATTATCCAGAAGGAATTGCTGAAGGAGTTAATATTTAAAAAAAAACAAAACAACCATTCAAGGGTTGTGGGGGGGGGGGGGTGTGATTTATTTTTTATTTTTTTTAAATTATATGAGTTACATAAATAAATGTATGAGTAATTGATAGATCTCGACCAAACTTGATACACAAGCGGCATTTATAGAATTTCCCAGCTGATAAAGCTTCATTTACTTCAGAAGTTTTTTTTTACAAATACAAACCCTAGCAAAGCTGGGTGTTTTTACTAGTCATATAATATATATCATCATACTTATACAAAAACTAGATCCTTCATCATACTTACACAACACGTAACTAAATGCATTGTTTTACATATACAAGACTTAAATAAATCTATCATTATCCTACAAAAGCTGATCAGCTACAATGCCAGATTCTTATATATATTTAAATTGAACAATCTCACAGGAGCTGAAAGAGCAGCCATGGCTGTCGCTGAGAATGTCTCGTGACGTCCTTCCGGTCCATTATGACATCACTATGTTTCCAGATTTCTACGGTACCGCTGGGCAGTTTTACGGCAATGAAACTGTAGAGGTTGGTCAATATTTCGTTTATATTAATAGATTTATAGGCTACATATATTCGTGTTTAGCTCAGAATAGTATCACTCTAGTCATGTTTAGTTCACAAGGCAGTTTAGTCTCACTCTAGTCATGTTCAGTTCACAAGGCAGTTGAGTCTCACTATAGTCATGTTTAGTTCACAAGGCAGTTTAGTCTCACTCTAGCTGCGTTATGACGTTGTGACCGCTCTGTTCCAGGTCATTGTGGCACATCCCACTCGTCACTTCCTCCTCCACGTCCACACGCTATACATGAACGTGACCAGGTCACAGCTGGTGGACAACGTGACAGGGGAGGACATCGAGATATCCAGGACCTTCTATTATCTTCCCAACGAGTTTTTCGTCATTGAGTCCAAGACGGTTGTTGATAGACCCGTGAAGATCAAACTTCAGTTCGAGGGCAGTTTGACAAAAGCAATATATGGAATCTACAAGAGTACATACCTAAACACGCAAACTAACGAGATCAGGTAGGATGTTCAGCTTTCGAATCCCGGTCCGTTATAAAGAGATAACGATCTTCTTCTTCTTCTATATATTAAGGGCCTATGATCATCGTACTGCTCATTCTGGCTCCTGTGTCTGTAGAGGGGATTCGAAATATTTATGTGCCTGGTATTGAAGAGGATATCTCACGGGTTGCAAGGGCTGCTCACCGAGGGTATCAGGAGCTGGGGGTTCTAAGGCCCGAGGCAGTAGACGCAAATGTGTCAAGTGTTGTCGCCTCAGCTGTTCCTTTTGGAAGCTTGTTCCAGTCCTCGATTACCTTAGCAGGAGTAAGAGGTCCCTGTACTGTGCTCTGCTTTTATTTTATGAGTGGTAGCTGCCTGTCAACACTGTGCGATTAGTTATCAATAATTTAAACTTGTTTGTTTAACCTTCCACAGGCAGTTGGCAGCGTCTAAGTTTGAGCCCACCTACGCACGTCGAGCCTTCCCTTGTTTTGATGAACCCAACATGAAGGCAGAGTTCACCATCACCTTGGTCCACAGGCCTGAGTACATCGCCTTGTCCAACATGCCGCAAGACGGACAAGTGAGTCTATTTTTTAAAGTAACCGACTTTTAAAAAAAAATATATCATGAGCATCTACTGATAATTTCTCACGATTACACTAGAACTTTCCACGTAATGCCCAGCTTTCCATTTCTTTACTGCAGGCGAACTCTTTCAGTCTAATTTCCGGTATGGTTGCGTCCAAGTTCCAGAGATCTGTCAAGATGAGCACATATCTCGTCTGCTTTGTTGTCTGCGACTTTAAATATACCGAGACAAGGTCCACATCGGGGATACTGGTTAGTTCATAACTCAAACTGAAGAGATACATTTCTTAGAGCAAAATAAATATACTTAAAAAAATATGTTATTTCTCGCCAGAAAATTATTATAAAATGATGCCAGAGCCATAACGTGACCGGGCAACACATTTATAAATACACTGAAACATGTAATTTAAATGTTTGATAACGAATATTTCCGTTATTATAGATAAGAGTTTACGCTACCCCGGATAAAGTGAACCAGACTCACTACGCGCTAGAGATGGCGAGACACACACTGGACGAGTACGAGGTCTTGTTTAACATGAGCTACCCATTGCCAAAACAGGGTAAATCTAAGTCTCGTTTTCTGTCTGTGCTGTAAGCGGTACTTCATGTGCTGTCTGGCAAATTGTTTGAATCTGTGGATTTTCTCGGCAAACTCGCTTTGACGTTGAGCGTGAACCACGGGGGAAAATCTATTGGTTTTTGTCTGATCAATTTCAGGAATTAAATGTTCTTTTAAAAAAAATAAAAAAATTTAAGGTGGATAAAATGCCCGACGTGGCCTATTTGATCTGGCTGCCTACTTCAAGATTCTTTAACCCGCCCCCCACCCCTACACCCGTTACAACAGTTTCTTCCCAGACCTAACTGTCATAACAGCACTGTAAAAGCTTTCTGTTAATAGTTTGCTCTAGAGCAGCGTTTCCCAAAGTTTAGTGGACACGTGGAAGAGTTTCGACATTGCACCAGGCACCGGTGCCCGTCCGTGGGCCACCTTTCGGCCAATGCTGCTTTAGACCTAGGGTATAGCTAGCTGTAAGATCGTTTTCATATTCATTTGAACAATTACTGACATAAACTCAACGAGATTTTCTAACATACTGGTTGGTTCTCTTTAATATTTCAATATCAGTCTTAAGAAACTAAAAAAGAAATATATATATATATATATATTTCCAAACATAACTTGGTGCACAAGAGAACGACCCCCCCCCCCCCCTCCCATTCCCCAAGAAATACAAGGTCGTAAAAACTAAGGGTTGAAACGTTTTTCCAATTCACCTTAGCACACTCTTCAGTTCAAATTTTTTGCTGTTGTCGAGTCACCCTACCTGACTCCATAACATTACCGCAGCTGCAAGCCATGGATAGTTTGTAATGCCATTGAGTGTTGCCATTGAGTGTTGCCATTGAGTGTTGCCATTGAGTGTTGCCATTGAGT
>CAXITT010000029.1:2009539-2026536 GCA_964033795.1 Lymnaea stagnalis
TTTTTTTTTTTTTTTTTTTTTTTTTTTTTTTTTTTTTTTTTCAGCTTAAGTTTTTTTTTTTTTTTTTTTTTTTTTTTTTTAAATAGAAATTGTCATTTAAAAATAGTATCAGGGGAGGCTAGTAGACCCACAAGTAAGTTATATTAAATATTGGTTGCACTTTATTATCACCCCTCGCCAGATCTTATTGCCATCCCTGACTTTGTGTCTGGGGCCATGGAACACTGGGGTCTAATCACCTTTAGAGAAAGTCGTCTGCTGTACAGTCCTGGTCAGTCCTCAGTAGCCAACCAGGAGAATATTGCCTTAGTGGTCGCCCATGAAATGGCTCACATGGTAGGTAGCAGTACAAGATCTCTTCAGACAAAAACGTGTGGAGGTCAATATATATCATTATTTAAGAAAATCTTTGTATTCTTTTTTGTTCCTATGTTTCTATGTTTATGGCGAAATCTTCGGGCGGCCAACTGACCCCCTTCGCGCTATCCTATCGAACTGGCATAGACTCGTTGCCAATGACAACACATCCTATCACATTTTCAGCCAGAAGTTTACTTCTTTACATAACCACTTCTTGATAAATGATAAATCACGTAGAATGACATGTATGCAACAAAAATGCACTAAATGATTTTTACGAAAAACTTTGTTTTAGAGCAGTGGCTCTCAACCTGTGGAGGGTCGAACGACCCTTTCACAGGGATCGTCTAAGACCATCGGAAAACACATACTCTACAGTTATAAAAAATCAAACAAAATAATTTAGTGGTTGGGGTTCGCCACAACAGGAGGAATGTATTAAAAGGTTGCGGCATTAGGAAGGTTGAGAACCACTGTTTTTTGGATGATATCTAATTTTATTAATGTATTGTTAAAATCTTAAATTTATTACTTTTTTTTTTGTCTTCTATTTGAATTAGATAGTTGCTATTTTACCGTCTTCATTAGCAATTACACCTTCGGGGTAAATTTAAAAAAAAATACTTCGCGTGACCTGCAATAGGCGCTCCAGGGTCATGGAGGGGCTTCTCCCCTTGTCACCAGCGTAGAGGTCCTACAATAAATAGTAGGCCTACAAGAACGCTTTACATGCTGCGTCATCGTTTTGTTTGTGCATAGTCAGACCAAAACATTGTTTTCGTATATATTTAAGTTGTGTGCCAAGAGTGCGCCCTGAATACTTAACATAGCAGCCTCTCCGGGAAACGCCCTGACACGACTACACTGTAATTGGTCACTAATAAGATGGACTAACATCTTTGCTAAATGAACTTTTTATTGTGTCAACTGTCAACTCACGTTTCTAGTTGAACAAAATGTTGGAACGACATCGAAACGAAACAATGGAAAGTAAAAATATTGAACAGGTGCAACTTTTTTAAAGAGAATACGTGGTTGGTCCAAGTGATTGAAAAAAAAAGAGTTAACTTCTCATTTTCTATATGTAACGAAATCGACTGCCCTATCTCGTTGTGAGAGTGCACTACCCAATGTCGTAGTGAGAGTGCATTGCCTTGGTCCACAGTTTGTGTCACGAAATAACCCACTGATAAAAACAGGCAGTTGCCGGATCCCGTAATAGAGATGACGTGGCACAAAAACCGGTCGACAGAGAAAATACTGTCGTTCGTTTTATAACAAAGACTTACGAAGCATCAGTCGCAGTATAACGAAAATAGCAATACCTTCCTGTACCAGGCTACGAAAAAGACTCACAGGCGCACACATGTCAGAAGTGAAAG
Source organism: Lymnaea stagnalis (assembly GCA_964033795.1). Classification (NCBI taxonomy): domain Eukaryota; kingdom Metazoa; phylum Mollusca; class Gastropoda; family Lymnaeidae; genus Lymnaea; species Lymnaea stagnalis. Next base: position 2,011,282 of record CAXITT010000029.1, read on the forward strand.
GACGGCCCACGACCCAGTTCTGTGTGGTGTGCAGCCCCAGGACAAAGATGTGGAATAAAAACAATGCCATTTAAAAGACAAAAAAATCATTTCTTTAGAAAAAGAAATAATTTCTAAATTTAAAAAAAAAAAAAAAAAAAAAAAAAAAAAACAATTAAAAAAAAAAAAAAAAATTTTATTAAAAAAAAAAAAAAAATTTAAAATTAAAAAAAAAAAAAAAAAAAAAAAAAAAAAAAACTTATTTATCGAAGTTCATGCAGAACGCTGAGTGACAGCTTCTTTTTTTATCACTCGGTACCATCAATATAAAACATGTGGAGTTTGAAGAGGGGGGGGGAGGCTTGAAGCAGGACACACCATAAGCTATATTATATGGTTTGGCAGATGTTTCATTTCTCTCTCGGGTAATTTGATTTAGTTTATTTAAATCTCCAGTAACTTGGCAGAGCGTGTTGAAGAGTTTTTTGAACTAGCTTTTGTTCATCCTGCGTTGTGTCAAGCCGTGTCATGCATCCATTCCCCCCCCCCCCCTTTTGTTGAGTTTGTTCACGTTTCCAAAAGGAGCTACATAGAGGGAGAAACTACTCACTCAGACGATTGGGTTTTCTGGATTTTCTACTCTGGACGGTTCTGATTCAGGGAAGATAATTTAAACATGTCGGTCGACTTATCAGAGACCTAATAGACTTAACCAGTTTTGTTCACGGCTTGTTTAGGTTAATGTCTGTACCTTTTATTTTTCACTTGATGTGTTGTTAAGTTAATAACGTTTTCATTTCTGTATATTTCATTTTTTATTTCTATGTCAATTTAAAAGTATATTTAAATTTATTATCGTTAATACCACTAGGTTTGCTATCGCTCTTCTTTGTACACTGGTTTTTCTGTCCTTTGTTACATACTTTACATTTAACGAGGCAAATTTTAAACCAGATAAAATTTGTAAACGCATTTAAAAGAACTGTGCGTTTCAGGCAGTTAATGGTTTATTCCTCTTTCCAGTGGTTTGGCAACATTGTTACAATGGACTGGTGGGATGATTTGTGGTTAAATGAAGGTTTTGCAAATTACATGGAATATGTTGGTGTTGACAGCAAGGAAGTAGATTGGGACATTGTAAGTTTTTAAACTAATTTGTTCACTTATACTTCTTAGTTGTTTTTTTTTCTTTTTTAACACAATGATACTTTGTCTTGTCGTCATCACCTGCATCTACAGTTAAAAAAAACAAAAACAAAAAAACAAAAACTTGTGTAAAACAAAAATTGTAAAAATAGTTTGTTTTCTTATTCTTTATTTATAATTATAAATTTTGAAATTGGAAAAAAAATTAAATAATTGAATAAGATATAAATTAATTGTACATGTTGGAATTGAATCATATGAAATACAGTAAAAAATTAATGTAAATTAATTCATTTCTTTATATCAATGAATGTCAATGTTAATTTAAATTAAATGTATCAATAAAATATTTAATAACCCATTAAAGATATGGTACTGTAAATTATTCTTATCTTTAAAAATGTATTTGAAATATTGAAAAAAAAATCTGCTTCTGTGATAGACAACTATTAACGTTGTATTTTTAACATGCTATCAGTACTGATACTTTTTCTCCAGATGAATAAGTTCCTGGACTCGGATTTGTTCTCTGTGATGACAGAAGACGCCCAGACCTCTTCACATCCCATTGTTGTACAAGTCCACGTCCCCAGTCAAATCACATCTGTCTTTGACGCTATTTCTTACTCAAAGGTCTGTGTTTGTCCAATACATTAAAAATCGCTGGAAAGACTGTCTTTTCACTCAGTGGCGTAGATAGGGTAGGTGTCACCAGGTGCGGTAAACTCATGGTGTCACCCCTGCCCCTCCCCCGACTTCCACAATGGATTTTTTGTTTTGTTTAAATAAGGCAAGAGCATAACCCATGACAAAACGAAAACAAATTCAGTCAGCATGGAATGATGGTCAAAACACTGTTTTTATGACCTAATTATAGCGTTTACCTCATTTCTGACTAATCAACCTTGAACTTTTAATAAAGCACGCATTTGGATTGGTCACATGTGTGGAAAAAATAACGAGTACCCGGTTATCCTTTTAAGAAATTTAATAAGACCAAGAAGTTTGTACTTTGTAAATATGCAATTTTTCAATTTGGTGTCACTCCTGAGATGGTGTCACCCGGTGCGGTTCGCACCCCCACACCCCCTCCCTAGCTACGCCACTGTTTTTACTATACACAGGTATGCTCTAGGCATACTATTATCACTAAATTTCTAATCAGGCAGTGGAGTTATATTTTTGAATTTTACCTTCCAGGGATCCTCTGTCATCCGAATGCTGGAATCCATCATGGGGAAAGACACATTTTTTAAAGGTGTATCGGTATGTATTATTAATATTTTCAAAAAACATAATTTGAAATGATGGCAACACGAATGTTTTAAAAAAAAATGCAAAGCAGGGAAAATTTGCAACTTCTGATTTAAGTGTACTGTCTGCATCATGCAGATATTTTCATTAAAATTTTTTTTTTAATTCTTTCATTATAATAAATATTTTGTCGAATTTCATCAAACACAATTTTACTGATACCAAATCCTTACAGGAATATATCAAAAGTTTTATATTTATACCTTCCATTAAGTGCTGTTAATATTGCTGGTAATCTACTACAATGGAAACGACCCACTCATCTGGGTTGAGTATCATTTAAATCTCTTGTTGTTTTAGAATTACTTGCAGAAACATAAATGGGAAAATGCTGTAACAGATGACCTGTGGGAGTCCTTGTCTAATGTGAGTGTATTACTCTACTCAGTGCATTAATACACTCTGTGTTTTAACTTACTCAATTTAATTATTAACTCAGTGTATTCATTTACCAAGTGTCTTAATTTACTCTGTGTTTAAAAAGAGTTAATTTTGTTTCTTGTTTTCTTTATAATTCTTACAACAACTCACATTTCTCAGCAAAATTCAGAATTACGCATGAAAAAAATTCTTAAATCATAGTTCTGAAATAGGAAATGCTTAATGGCATTTAAAGCGAATTTTTTATATAGCCATTGACAAGTGTGGGGTAGCAAACTCAAGAACTGCCCCAGGCCTCATAAACTCTAGCTATCCTACTGATTCAAACACATAATAGTTTAAATTACTCAAGCATGACATGTAAATTAATCTTAATTTTTTTCCAGCTAATAATCTTTAATTACAATTTTTTTTTCTAAAAAACAGGTAGACAATCGATATAATGTAAAACATATCATGGACACCTGGACAATCCAAGATGGCTTCCCTTACATCAACATCAGTGTTAGGAGTGATACCTCTGGGAACACAATAGTGACTGCTACACAGAGAAGATTTTTATCCAATCCAATGGTAGATGTCAATGAAGATGCTTCACCGTTTAAGTATGTCTCTTTTGTATATCTTGGATAACAGCAAGTAACTAAAGTGACGAAGGAAACTTGTAATAACATTTTTAAGAGATACATGATCATATATATATAATAAAATATATAATATATACAAGATGATAACAGAAAAAGTGATAACGTCTCTTACGTTGTAATATTACATCAACATTTCTGTTAACTGTATACATACTGATTTACTTATGTACCTATATAACTAAATTGTGTCATTATCATGACAATTTCTGGTAGCCATAAATGGCAAATCATTATATTAAATAATTATATTTAAAAGCCCTTTGCTATAGGATGTTCTCCCTTTTTTGGGCCACATAATATACATCAATCATATAATATATATATAATATAGCCTTATCAAAAAAATACTTAAAATTAGCACAACAAATGATAATTAGCTTTATTCAAAAAGGTGTTGAGTCTCAATTCTATTAAAGCTATTATTTATTTGTTTATTTGATTGTTTGTTCCTGTTAATTTTTTAAAAAGTAAGCCTATCAATTGAATATGTGAATAGGCAAAATTATTTCATTGTAAAAAAAAATTGAAATAAATAATAGATTCCTATGTTTTTCTTTGCTAAAACTAAGCTATAAATGGTATGTTGCATTAGACTACCTTTCATCTGGTGGCGTGAATGGAACAGAAGTTATGGACATGAAAAATAGTAAGTTGTGCAAAAAAGATTGCTGGAAGCTATTAATTTTTGCGTGAAAGATATATTAAGAAAAAGGGCCATGGATTCACATTCCTTTTTTATTTTTGAATTAACCCTCTATAGTCTATATATATAATACAAATTTTTATCTTATTTTATTAACTTGTGACAAAATATATTTCAGTTGAGTTCACTAAGAATTTCATGTTCAGTCAGGCCAACAACAGCTGGATCAAATTTAATCACAGACAAATGGGATACTATGTTGTGTTATATCCAGAGGTTATGTGGAAGAGTTTCTCTAACTACTTGCAACAAACTCATTACACAGTAAGTATTTAACAAAGAAATTTTGATATGAGAAATGCTGATGTGCAGCATTTTTTAATAACACCCTTCCTGCATACTTGGGGGAAAAAACTTCTTAGAACAATCATCATTTTACAATTGAAATGTATGTTTTATTGAGGATGCAGGCTTTCTTTCTGGTTGGTACTCATACAAACATAACCATATCCTTTGGACTCTAATTTGATGGACATTCCAACTGTCATAACAGATAGAACATGCTGAGAAGAAAATTTTAGTGACTAAAAATTGGAATGCGAGCCAGTGTCATAACTTAACGAAAATGTGTTGGAAAATAGTTTAATTGATTTTTTTTAAAGATCTAAATGTTTGCAATTGGTAGGCCTACAGTTAATTCCGAAAAACTTAGTTTTCAAAAAAATTGATGCAATCTATTTATATTCCACCTTTTTATTGATAAATTCTTCTTTGATTGATGGATTGATTGATGGATTGATTGATGGATTGATTGATGGATTGATTGATTGGATATTTATATAGCGCTGGTATCCATGCTACTTTAGAATGCTCACTGCGCTCTGATTTTCTTACATCTATTTTAAAAGAAAGTTTTAAAATGTTTCCTAAATGATTTATTGTCATTTTCAATGCCCCTCAAAGAATGAGGCAAACTGTTCCATAATTTTGGCACTATCGCTTCAAAAAAGTGCACTCCGTAAGACGTTTTTTCTGTGTTCATCCACTCTGGGAATTTTCAGTAAGGACTGTGTTGAAGACCGCAGGTTCTTTAAGGATACATGTTTATAAATCAGTTCTTTAAGATATTCCGGTGCAGAGCCTTCTATGCAGCTGTATGCCAGGGACATAATTTTGTAGCTAATGCGTTCACTCACAGGAACCCAATGGAGATCTCATAGAACTTGGGCAATGTGGTCAGATTTCTTTATCTGCGATACAATGCATGCTGCAGTATTTTGTAACTTCTGGAGTCTCTGAATTTGGTTCTTCAAGTGTTTATGAATTTAAAAATTCCATTTAGTATGCATGCATGAAAATCAACTTGACATTAGTGAATAAGATTTGAAACAAGTTTTTGCCATTTTGTTTAAGTACAAATGAAATCTCTTAGAATAATTTAATGGAATGCTTGCTAGAAAAGTTACAAAATGAAATGAATATTCATGCATTTCTAAACTTATAGAGGTGGATGTTGCCAAGTGCTGACAGGGCTGGCCTGCTGCACGATGCTTTTATGATGGCAGCTGTTGGGTGGGCTTCTTACCAGATTCCTCTAGAGATGATGTCCTATTTGGATGAAGAACGTGAATACTTGCCTTGGTCAACGGCTCTCAAATTTGGAACAAATTATCTTCATCAAATGTTACAGTTGGATGCAGACTATACCCGCTGGAAGGTAAACACACATATATGAAGTTGTGGTCTTTAAATTTCATATGATTTCTTTGTGTTGGTAAACCATGATACATTAATTACATTAACATAATCTACAATTTTAATGTGGTTAATTAAAAAAAATTATGTACACTTTTATATGGCACATCTAGGATATCAGAAACTATTTTAAAAAATCCATGTAAATAAAAAATTTGGAGGCAGACATTTTCTTTACATACAATAAAGCAACTTTGTTAGTATTTTATAATAACAACCTTTAGATGGATTCTCTTGCTTGTCAAGCAATCATCTATTAATACCTTGTGTAACAAGATTCAAAACCTGGCCTATTAGATTTCATTATAAACATTTTCACTGTCTCAGTGTAGTTTAAAAAAAACAACATAATGAAAAATGTATTGAGTATGTATTTATAGAAATTCCTTGCTGCTAGAATCGGCCCATCACTAGACAGGCTGGGGTTTGAGGACATAGGATCCTATTCTGAAAGGTAAACATTTTCTTTATTCTCATTCTCTTTGATTTAAATGAGAATAGCTAAGACATCATTTAATTTAAGACACTTCTGAAGAAAAAAAAGTAATCATTCTTCACTATGAAGTTTTTGAAATGATTAAACTACTAACTCTATTAATGTTTAATTAATTTTACCTATAACTGTGGTCTTGAGCAGAAAAATAATTGTATCAAACGTATCAATTTCTCCCATTGGGGGCCCCCCTTAGCAGACAGTGCCCGAGTGATTTACTTGGTTCCCTCTGCCTCTGCACTGCCCTGAGTAAAATAATAATTTAGTAAGTAGTTGAAACGTCATTATATTTAGACTTCATCTCAAGTAATGTTTAATAAGCTAGTGTATATATCATCCGTCAGCAACCTGCTGTATTTAACGAATAAATGTGTCTCTTCTCATTAATAAACATTTATTCTTTTGTTCTATAAAATGAATGAATAAATAATTTAATTACAATATTTGTTTAATGTATGTTATAAATTTAAAGTATCAGAAGTTAGTTATGACAACAGGAGTCAGGTGCATGGTCGCTCTGCTAAGCTGTCCTTGGTTGTGGATCCCTAATTATTTTCTCAGCCTCTATATACATGATTTCTGAAATGACACGCTCAAAAATGATTGCCCATCCCTGGTCTATAATATGATGTAATGAAATTTTTTTATCTTTATCTTTTAATCTGTCTCTGGTCAAGGGTTCTAGAACTTAACTATTTTTTTTTTTTTTTTTTGTGTCAGAGCAAGTTTGTGAAGACATGTCTCAATATAATTTATATACTCCTTTACCCCATTCCCATTTATAAAAAATTCATCTAGAATCTAAATTTTTTTTTTTTTTTTTTTTTATTTGTTTCTGGTCAAGGGTTCTAGAACTTAACTATTTTTTTTTTTTTTTTTGTGTCAGAGCAAGTTTGTGAAGACATGTCTCAATATAATTTATATACTCCTTTACCCCATTCCCATTTATAACAAATTCATCTAGAATCTAGTGTACATGAATTGGTGTAGATCTATACAATTTTTTTCTTCAGAAATTTGAGAGCCATTCTTATGAATGAGGCATGTACCCTGCAACTACCTACCACAGTAAACAATGTTACACAAAAGTTTCGTGACTGGTTGGACAATAATATCAGGTTGGTTCACAGTTGAAGTTAGCATGATTTTAAATTCAGAATAACTTTTTAATTTTTTTAAAATTTGCTATCTCAAATATAAAAAGGGTTTGATCTGTGAAATAATAGTATTGCAAAAAATATTTTTGTTATTATACCCAAATCAAAATAAATTGTTTATTATTTTCTTAATTCTTAGTTATGAGAAAAATATTGCAAGAATGAGTATTCAGTCTTGATATAAAAATAGTTTTATTTAAAAGACAATGAGTTACAATTAGCTACTTGATATTGAACAGACCTTCGGTAAACATCAAATCTGTTATCTATCGATTTGGTATGTGGTTTGGAGGTACTGAGGATGACTGGGAAACTGTGTGGAGAAAATATCTAGTTGAACCATCTCCCCAGGAAAAGGAATCACTGGCTTCTTGCTTGACAAGCACTCACCAACCGCATCTCATTGCCAGGTAGGTTTTAAAAAAATATTTACCCCCTAGATTTGGCTTATTAAATTACTGTACCAATTTAATTTTTGTATATGTTAATATATTCTTTACATTTTTCTTTTACTCTTAGCATATATTAGGACTGGCTGCTATTTATGTAAACTCACTCAGTAAAAAAATTTTTGGCTCCATTTAATTATTGGAAATATAAAATATGCATATATTTAGAACCTTATTTGTATATACTAAATGAAAAGAATGTTTCCACACAAATTTATTAGATTAAATCAAACAGATTTCTGTAAGTTTTCCTTCCTCTTTAATTGATTGCCAGGAATAGCAAATTTGAAGTGTGCCATTTCAAATTATTATTATGATAAGAGCTTTTAAATTAAACTGTGTAATTTTTTATGGAAATACTCTGTCTCTCTGATATTCAGTGACATTTTTTAGAGAAAATGTTGATAAAAATTTGATTTCACTATGAGAAAAAATATATTTTCTTTTTTTTTATGCCAGATTATTGGAAAATGCAAAGAATCAAAATGGGATAAAAAGCCAAGACTTCTTCACTTTGGTGTCTCGCTTAGCCTCTAATACAGCAGCAAAAGGATTGTTATGGGACTGGACCAGGGAGAACTATCAATCTTTTATAGACAGGTTTGGTAGCATACGCTCAATAAAGAAGCTATTTTTAAATTTTATAGTCGGTATTTAGAAGTAAGAAGGATAATACTTGAGCGAAAAATTTGTTGTAGTAAAATTTTAGTACAGACGAATGATTTACTAAGTCACTGCTGGAATGAGGGCACTTTTATAATACAATATTAGTTTTCCGCCACCAATAAATTAAGAATTAAAAGAACATCTATATTTTTCTATGGAAGAGTAGAATTTAATATGATCATGTTTATATTCTAATGTATGAATAATCTCATAGGTTTACAATCAGTGACCGATCATTTGGGCAAATGATCTATGTCATAGCCAGGAATTTCAACACTGAATTCAAACTTAAAGAGGTGAGAAATGAAATTAAGAATCTTTTTATCTGACATTGTATTGTTAAAATGCCAGTCATGAACTAGGTTTAAAAATAATTTGAATCAAAACAAGAAAAAACAGAGTTACCTTGAATAACTGCAGTGACAGAGATGGGAATGTAGTTTCTATACTGTTGACATTTTCTGTTTGGCTAAAAATATATAAAAAGTGATAAGCTCTAAGTAGCAGATATTCAATAGGCCATTAGGACCTAATGAAAAAAAGGAGTCTAGGGAGTAGACTGTTAGAGGGTTGGTGGCTATTAGGGAGGTGTATGGTGAAAAGTGGGATAAGTGGAGAAAGTGCAGTGGATACGGGGGGGGGGGGGGGAGAGGGGGGGGGGGGGAGGAGTGATCAGTTTGTGGCTTCTAGGGAAAGTCATAAGGGCTGAGGGAGAACATAATTTTAGTAAGTTGGGATGGGTGTAAAGGGCTAGCAGACAAAAGTAAAACTTAAAGAAGACTTCATGTACAGTGATACCTTGTTTATCCCAGGAGTTAGGTTGCAATATATTTTTTCTCAGAGTGAAATCAAATTTGTATCAACATTTTCTCTCAAAAATGTCACTAAATATCAGAGAGACAGAGTATTTCCATAAAAAATTACACATTTTAATTTAAAAGCTCTTATAATAATTTGAAATGGCACAATTCAAGATGTCCTTTTACAAATATAACAATTTAAACACAAGACATCTAAAGTATTTCTTTAGCGTAGAAATCAGCCATCAATGAACTTCTTTAGTGACAATAATGGCTTAATTTGTGATCATTTAGATTTGGTAACCACTTATCTATAATTCTGAACTATAAACCGGAATTATAAATCTAAACTATAAACATGAACTATCAACCTGAACTATTACCATTCATGATACATTTTATGTTATTTTCAGGTCAAGGATTTTTTGGCCCAGTATCCAAAAGCAGGAGCTGCAGCCAGGCACCGTAAGATGACGGTTGAGAGAATTGAGAAAAATATAGCCTGGATGAAAGCTTACAGGTCTCATATTGTAGATTGGCTCAAAACTAAAACATAATCCATTTGTGTTAGCCCCATTATGTATCTCTATTCCTTTGGCTTCAATGCTTCATTTATAGATTTAGATATTATTTATTTAATTTTCTTTTTTAAACAAAACTACTCAGGACTTCAGTGTCCCAAAGAAATAACATGTAAGTTATTAATTAAAGTGTTTCTGGCATGTTAACAGTGTGAAAAAAAATAGCTTCTCTAAATTATCTCAAAAAGCTATGAATATTGACCTGCATTTTGAAATGATTTCATGTGTAACATATTACATTATATAGGCCTATAGTTTTGAACAAACATTAATTGTTTCTTTTCTAAATGGTTACATGTTTTTTACATTTACATTGTGTTAATTAAAAGAATACAATATTTTTGAATTTTGTAAATGGCATTTATAAGCACCATTGATTGAGACTTTGGTAAATAAGATGTAAGTTTTATCCAAAATGATGGTCTGATTGTGTCCACTTACCCTTCGTAAATGTACAAGTTTGATACCCAGACTTTAATCATGGTTCCATATCAAAGAATTCTGAACTGTTTTGCTTGTGATTAGCTCTTCCGTTTGTCACGAAAATCCCCCCTAAGATGATGCTCATTTCTTTATTTAAAAAAATGTTAACTGTTTCATTCAAATGATTGGTCAATGGTTATTGTTAGTCTTTGTATGTTTGCTGTAGCAACAGATAGTTGTTTTATTAATGATAACTGTACCATTTTTATTTATTTGTTTGCATTAAAAAAAAAAAACATAAGATTATTTGATCCCACATATTTGTTTATTTTTTTTTTTAAATTCATGTTAAATTTGTGCATTCGGGGGGGGGGGGGGTTGTCAAAGATGAATGTCCAACTGAAACATTGGCACGAGTCTTTGTCATTAAGATTGTGATGCTAGGTGTCATTCAGTGGCCAATTATCCCTTAAGTAACGAAATTTTTAAGCCTCTGCTTGGCCATTAATTTTTTTCAAAAATTAAATCTGGCTAAAAACAACAAATTTCATACATGATTGCTTTTAAATAGTTCTATTAGAATTAAAGATATAATCATTAAATATTCGTAAGTTCTGTGTGAATTTGATGATCCCTGTGAATGTGGAACGCAAAACAAATTGCCAGAAGGAACGTGTCAGTAATAAGTCATGACCTTGACCTTACACAGTTATGGTTAGTCGCTTGGGGAAATATGTCAAAGTCAAAAGAACATTAGTCATAATTGTATAATAGAAGTAATGACTTCAAACACAATACAGAAATGTTTTGTATAATGAGTGTTGGGGACCTCTGAGCAGTAATTCCTAAGGATGTGTGTTGATTGTATTTGGGATGACGTGGCTAAATTTTCAACGAATTATTTATTGCGTTAGTGCAGTGGTTCTCAGGTTCTCAACCTTCCTAGTGCCGCGACCCTTTAATACAGTTTCTCGTGTCGTGGCGACCCCCAGCCACACAATTTTTTTTCGTTGCTACTTCATAGCTGTAAGGATATGTGTTTTCAGATGGTCTTAGGCGACCCCTGGAAATGGGTCCCGTGACTCCCAAAGGGGTCGCAACCCACAGGTTGAGAACCGCTGCGTTAGTGCTTGATGAGTGGTCTCCAAAAAAAAAAAAAAAAAAGTGTAAAAAGTATTTAAAATGTTCTTGAAAGAATCGCAGCATAACTAGCCAATGATTTGACGAATTCGGCCGCGAAATTCAGTGTTTATGGAACTGGGGCCAATTGCGTAAGAAAAGGGGGGGGGGGAGGGGAAACGAGTCTGTGTGCCAAGTTTTAGCTCAATCGTTTGACGCGAAGTCGGTCCATTAGCCGTCCGAATATTTTGCCACCCAGCCAGAAACACACGACCAAAATCGAAGTTAATGTAAAGGATTTATAAACAACGGATTCGTGTAAACCCTGCAACCAAGTCAAGGGACATTTACATTTAATAACAATTGTGTTTTTCCCCCGTTACACTTCGATTGAGCGTGGAATAATGTGAAACTGAATTCGGTTATACGCCAAAATGAATTCTCGTATATTGAATTGATCAAGCTATTTCGGGAGCCTTTGATTTCCGCCACCGTTTCCCGTCGATCAAATTCAAGTACCGGCACTTTTCTACATACAGTGAAAACTGAAAATAACTCAAACCTTTGGAACCGAAGCCAAAGTCATGCACGTTACATGTTCTGCCGGTGTTCGAAAATAATTCAGTGCTGGGACAAGTTCACGCATATGCCAGGGACGTCACCATTTCAAGGTTCGTTTATTCCTGGCTTCACTGAACGAAAAAGTTTTATAAATAATAATACATACATTTTTTTTTTGTGGTGGTTGGGGGGGGGGGCATAATAAAAATCCGCCCTGGGCTGCCCAATGTCTCGCTACCCAACTGACTGGGGCATACATCATACATAGAATGTTACTAGCAAATGTATCCGTGTTTCACTGGGGGATTCGAATGGGTGGTGGATTCAACTGGAAGCACAATGGTATAAAAGATGTATTGTAATGTAACATACATAATCAAAATTAGTGAGTTTTTACTATAAACAATTTTATTATACAAACAATTTATTTTTATTCATGTAAGATAACGTTGCCAAATAGTTCATTTAAATAGAACGCCCGCCTGGGGCTTAGACCGTGACGTCTGGGCTAAGGCTGTGACGTCTGGGCTTAGGCTGTGACGTCTGGGCTTAGGCTGTGACGTCTGGGCTTAGGCTGTGACACGTTGCCGCTTAAGCCATTCAACCACAGCAGGCTTGAACGTTTTAACCCAATAGATGTTTCTCTCAATGCTTTCGATGGCCATCTTCCTGGACCTCTCACCAGCACCGGCCTCGGGGTACTTGGCGAAGAAATCTTTGACCTAGAAATAAGAAAAAGAAATTTACAGAAATGCCATTTTAAAGAACAGCTTTCCAAAACCTCTTACTTAAGGAATATTTCCCCAACACAACAATTAACGAAACAGTATTTTTAATGGTAAACGTTACAGTCCTAAGGCACACTGTCACTGTCAATCTATGTATTTGTAAAGGAAAAAAATAATCAAAACCTACTTATTACTTATATAATAAAATTAGCAGACAGTAAAATATTTTAATTTAATGGAATCAGTTATCAACTGCCTCTGTAGTTTAAAGACATAATATTTCACATTAATATATATATATATATATTAACTGAGATGATGGGTCGTGACCTACTTTGTGATAAGCTCTGATTTCTGAGTGCTAGCCAGGGCGCTGGCTAACAACTCCTTCTCCTGTGGGGATGATTCTATCAGATACTTGCTCCATACCAGCTCCCAGTCCTCTTCATTTCCCCCTTCATTCAATTAACGAAAGAGTATTTTTAATGGTAAAAGTTACAGTCCTAAGACACACTGACCTCCTGAAGTTGAACCTCTGTGTTGTAATTTTTGACCATTAGATAAATCATCTGACCAAAATTGCGATCTGTGATGGTGAACCTGTACAGACGAAATGTGCAACAAATTTTTTAGTTGCATTTTGACAATGATTGCTGGGTAATGTTCGGTTACTGAAGAAAAAAAACACACTATTTTTGGGACCTAGCAATTTCCTTTTTATTTTATTATATTATAATTATAATTTTTTTATTTAGTGAATGTATCAAAACTTTTCTGGGAACTATGAAGAATAAAGAGGTGAGCCAAAGCTTGGGGCTAATGTATAACTTCAAGGGTGCCACAAATGCCCCTATAAAATTGTCTGAAAGAAACACCAAATTCAAGTATGTGCCAAAATCTGCATTTTGAATTTATCAAAACATTTTCAAGGAAACTCTGCCCCCCCCCCCCGCTTTTGCTCGAGAGTCTTTGAGATCATCCTCAAATTGTGCTCCTCCCCTTTCCCCCATGCTCATTAATCCCCCAGGGATTAAATATAACCTTGTACCAAATTATTAACCTGGGACGCCATAACCGAAATGAATTAAGTTTATTTATGGCACTGGGTGCCATAATGCCTCCCCTGGACGCTTGAAAAATCCCCCCCCCCACCCACAATAAAATGCCTTAATATAAACACTGAATTCATGTGTACTCCGAAATGCAAATTATGATTTTGAAACAATCAAACCTTTTCTGGGATGGGGGCTCCACAGAACCCTTTTCCGCTCAAAAGCCACAAATCTATGTAAAACATCCATGGACATTAATTCCTATAATGATTCATGTGTAGCAGCCCTTAAAATTCATGTATAGTAACCTCCCATCAAACATTCGCGTGCATGTATGCAAGTCAAACTCACCTATCAATAAAAGTCTGATAATTGTCCCTGGCCCAGTCCCATATCAAATCTTTGGCTGCGCCGTTGGATCCAACCAACTGAACAATGGCGTAAAAGTCCTGTCTTTTGATACCAATCTCTTGTTTGGCATTGTCAAGTAATCTGAGAGCAGCAATCATTTTTACATTGATCAAATAGTTTTAATAGCAGGCCCGCCTGAACATATTTACTGGTGTGTAGTGTTCAATGGTTCATTTGAAGAGCATTTGAGTGACAAGCGGACAACGGTAATGGCCATGTGTCCAGCTGTCAATGTCAATCTATGTATTTGTAAATGGAAAAAAATAATCAAAACCTACTAATTTAATAAATTTAGCAGACAATTAAATATCTGAATTTAATGGAGTCCGATATCAACTGTCTTTGTAGTTTAAAGACATAATATTTTATATTAAAAAAAAAATATTCATATATATTAACTGAGATGATGGGTCGTGACCTACTTTGTGATAAGCTCTGACTTCTGAGTACTAGCCAGTGCGCTGGCTAACAACTCCTTCTCCTGTGGGGATGATTCTATCAGATACTTGCTCCATACCAGCTCCCAGTCCTCTTCATTTCCCCCATAACGCATGCCGTATTGATAGACAATGGACCGTAGATTTACCGATGGCCTATGGAAATTAATTTTCTTTAGGTAATTAATTTTACACTTAGATGAGTTAAAACGTTGTTAACAGAGTTTATTGAATCAGTTAAACTGTCACGCGTACGCATTTTCGTCCCATTAAACGTACACAAAACATTTGAAAAAAATGTAACAACACTATAATATCACTACTTCTCTTCTTCTTCTTCTATATCTTAAGGGCCCACGATCAATTTATTAATCATTTTGGCTCCTATGCATGTAGATGGGATTTGCAATGTTTCTGTTACTGGTGTTGATGAGGAAATCATGCACTAGGGGTTTGAAGGCTTGAGGCAATAGACACAAATGTTGTCGCCTCAACCGTTCCTTTTGAAAGATT
>CAXITT010000029.1:2026759-2046726 GCA_964033795.1 Lymnaea stagnalis
CCCCCCCAAAATTGTCTCTCTTAGCGTTAGCTGTAGACATACGAGTTTTAAAAACATATTATTAACATGAATATAATGCGAAAAAAAAGGATGCATTAAAAAAAATAATATTGCTCCCTAAAATTTGACTATAACAGAAAATAAATCACGAAATCCCCACATGCCCTCATCTCCCCCATCTTTTCCTTTACCCTCATTTACTAATGACGTTGCTAAGCAATATCATCAACTCACTTTGTTCCGACGTCCAGCCACAGGCGAAATTGTGTTTTAATGTGCTCGAGTGTTGCCTCATCTTCTGCCACACAGGATTCTTTCAGTGTGGTGACCCGCAAATTTCTGCAAACGGAACATTGGCATTTTATGTTGACTAGTGGCGTAGCTAGGGTCATCGGCGCCCGGGGACATATCCCCCCTGCCCCCCTAGCTACGCCAATGATGTTGACTACAGATAACAGATTATTTTTATATCGTTACGGGTTTTCCTGACCCAATATCCCAAACTTAACAATGCTCTCTTCTGTCACACCTCATTATATTTCTAATGGATCTGAGAGAACACCGCCCCGTTAGATCTATCAGAATGTCCAAAACGTTCAAGTACGGCGGAATCTGTGGACAAGTTTTGACCTTGTTCCGGGAACAGGTCCTGGTGACGGCTATACATATATATTAAAGTTTATTTTTCTTTGACCATAATAGTTCCACGTGTGTGCATGGACTGGGAAAGTAAGGCTCATGGCCCGGGACTGTCGTCCAGCGGAACGTCACTTTCAGTCGCAGTGAACAAAATCAGGAGGAGCTCACCTTTGATAGCTGGTCAAATAGCTTTGCAAAATGGAAAGAACGCCTACCTGTTACTGTTTTCATCTAATAATGACATGAAGGGAAATCCCCCCACCCCCAACCCCACCATCACCCCTTTCATGGCAACCAATCCACAGTTATAATACATATCTTGGATAAGACCTTTTATTTCTCTTAAATTTCGCCTTTGTCTGTGTGTGTCTGTGTGTGTGTCTTTTATGCGCTTCTAAATTTAATACATTATTTAACATACAAACTAGTTTCAATATATTCCTCAATTTACTATGTGATATTTTCTCACCTGTCTGAAACTGAGCCTTCGTCCTCAAACCCAAGTCTCGAGATAGTCGACTTTAAGATTTTTCTAAGGAATTTCTAAAAGTGTAAAAAACAAAACAAAACAAGAACATTTCGAAAGATAGTCGCTAAAATCTTAACCTCCTTTTACCGACTGATGGGGTGGGGGGGTGTCACAATCATAGCCAAGATGAACATGTGACTTGAACCATTACTGTCAGGGCGCTTCATTCAATACGTATTGGGTCAACTGTGACGCATTAGATTTCATGACGAAACAATAATGGCAGGGAAAATAGTGACTTTATGATGACATTTTATAATAAAATTATTTTATAAATATCAAAATTTAAGATTAAATCTATTTAAAAAAAAACAACAACTGTTCAATTTTGTTTCATCCGTTCAACTCAATGAGAGGATGGTGTAGTTTTGCAGGATCAAAAGTCCTGGAATTTTTTTAGCGCCCCCCCCCCCTCCCTCTCCACACTCCAAGGGAACATCAAGTGGATGACGTCAGTCTGATATTATCTTTTGAAGAACGTCATACCGCCCACGTGACTCCGCATCCGGGTATGCAGTCAGAGTTTCGCGCTCTTAGGTGTGCTACCATCCAGGGTTAACAAGGTTGAGCTCCACTCCCTCAAGTCTTGTATTGACAAAAAAAAAACAACAACTGTTCAATTTCGTTTCATCCGTTCAACTCAATGAGAGGATGGTGTAGTTTTGCAGGATCAAAAGTCCTGGAATTTTTTTAGCGCCCCCCCCCCTCCCTCTCCACACTCCAAGGGAACATCAAGTGGATGACGTCAGTCTGATATTATCTTTTGAAGAACGTCATACCGCCCACGGGACTCCGCATCCGGGTATGCAGTCAGAGTTTCGCGCTCTTAGGTGTGCTACCATCCAGGGTTAACAAGGTTGAGCTCCACTCCCTCAAGTCTTGTATTGACCTACAATTAACCGCAGAGCCACCCAGTTCAAGGCTAGGTCTATACAGTTATCAGTTAATTGCTATTCATATACGAATAGTATCAACATTTTCAATTCTTCTAGTGGTTCTTCAATCACCACTCTTTTCATACTTTAAAGTATATATTATATTTTTTAAAATACTCCTAATAAGATGTCGTATCTGGCCTCGACAGTATGGGAAGAGATACAACATAATGTCTATACCTTCCTGTGCTAACATCCTCCAAATTCTTAATAACAGAATATAAGATCGGTAGATTTTTTAGGTATTTTTTTTTCCATCTTGAACTGTAACAACTTGGTTCTCACCTTCCAAGCACCACTGTCCGATGTTTGTCCCAGCATACTGTGAATGTAACTGGTACCAGTCTTGAATCCCGTGGACCACGGGACGATGTGGCGCTCATTCTCGAGGTACAGCAACAGATCTAAGGCCACCTCGTAGGACACCTTCCCCGACTCTGCCAAGACAAAGGCGTCGTTGAGTAAGCCGGCACGGTCGGCAGCAGACAGCGTCCAGTTCTGATGATGGTTACAGATACCGTTTTTTTTAAAATTTTTACACCAGTTTGGTTCAATTTCAAGTCAATTTATAAAAGGAATGTTGGTCGTTTAATGCTTTTAAGCTGATTATTATTTTCTTTCCACATTCTTAAGTTTAAAAAAAATATATATTTCTATAAACTACAACATAAATGAGTTCGTTAATGTAGTTGCAATAAATAAAAAAACACAAAAAAACAACAACAACAAGGTCCTGCCCAATATAAAAGATAATAAATGAAGGACTGCCTTGAAGCTGTGTGAAGGCAATAGTATAGAACAAGGTTTGTGGAAGCTTGAAATTTAAAGCTTTGTGCTAACTGTGGTTTTTTTTTATGACAATGAAATATGACAATGAAATAACATGACAAAGAAATGTGACAATGAAATAGGACAATGAAATAAGACATGGACATATAGTTAAATTTAAAGACACGACGCACTGCATGGTCAAATGAGTTGTCCAAAGTTATCATTAAATATCATTCATTACCTTAATATGGACTATGTTTTTTTTGTTTGACTAACTTGATTATCATTCAGAGGATCGGCCGTTAGAAAAGCGGGAGCCAAATGAACGAGTTACTTTACTGATAATGAAACGGCGAGCTAAATGAATCCCTTTGTAATTAAAACAAAATGAATAAAAACTCTACTTAAATCAATCCGTACATCAAATGGTGTCTCCAACAGGTACTGGGAGAAGGTCTTCCACATGTCCTCGGGATAAAGTACGCAGTAAAATCCCATTTGTCCACTGTTGAATTTGACCCAGCTGTTGGTTGTGTTCAGTGAGAGGTTTTCAGTAAATTTTACTGCAGAATAAAGTTACACATATAGTCAGTGGCGTAAAGTGTGGGTGTCGAGGGGGCTGTGAGCCCTTGGCGGCACTAACCCTGGTTACTCCACTGCATATGGTCTTTGTCTTTTGAAGAGCGGTGAAAGCTTTTTTTCTCTCAACCTTAAATCAATGGTTCTCAATCTTCCTTATGCTGTGATCCCTTAATACAGTTCCTCATATGGTGGCGACCCCGAAAATAACTTCATAACTTGAGAGTATATGTATTTTCCGATGGTCTAAGGCGACGCCTTGTGAAAGGGTCATGCTACCTCCAAAGGGGTCGCCACCCACAGTTTGAGAACCGCTGACCTAAATGAAATCTTCTCGTTAATAAATTTGAAGTTTACAGTCCAACCTTTCTATTGCATTACCCCTGCGTGTAGATAATAATTAATTTACCACCACACGACTTATTACAGACAAATATCATTTTCATTTTTTTTTAAAAAGAACAAAAAGCAAATATTATACTTTTGGCTCAAAATGACAATCATAATAGCTTTATTTTCATCTTCTCTCAGGAAAAAAAATATACAAAGGACTAAAAAAAACTTAATCTCTTATATATATTCTAAGAAAGGTGAGACAGCTTCCTATTCCTAATATCGCGAAAATTATATTCTCATATAACTACACTAAATGATTTATTCTTTTTGTAAAATAACGAAACTGCGTTTGGTGCGTAATATTTTCTTTTATTTTCGGAAAATGAAATCGTCTAAATTTAAATATGGTTTAATGAATATTCGGTCTAAAAGTGTTCAGGACATCGGAATATTGATAGAGTTCATGGGCGCGTGAAATAAAAAGTGTGCAGTGGAGTATCATGGGGGTGGGGGGTGGGGGTGGAAGGGGTTTAGCAGAAATTGGGATTCTTAATTGAGCGTTCCATGGGTTCATGTTTTGTCAAGTAACTTAAGCAGATGGGAAGTTCACGCATTGCTGTCGCCAATGTTGCGGGCTATAACTAGTTCAAAATAATTTACTTAAATTATGACTGAAACAAAAGCAAGTGAATCCATCACTTAAGCAATGGAAAACGGTTGTAAAATAAAATCATGCAAAAAAACAACAACAACAAAAAAAAACAACTATATCAACAAAATTGATCAAAACTTTCTATGTCTTAAGATCTTATAGTATTCCATTGGTTGCGTCTTTAATAATCAGTCACTTACTGTCTACCAAGTCCATTGTGTGTGTGCTGGTGACGCCGCTGGATGTTAGGGCGTTTACAGTGACAGACCACTTGAATCTGAGGGGAATAATCACTTGATAAGAACTCCCCTTAGTAGCCAGTATATTTTAATATGCGCTCTAAAAATTTCGTATCTAGCATAAATGATATGGGACGAGATGAAAGAACATTTTCGTACTTAGCCATACGCTGTTACATACAAACATATGCTAGAGACGTGTTAGACTCTTCAAAACAGCCAATAATAAGATAAATAAAGCAAATCTCATTAGATTTTAAATCTAAATATACGATTTGCAATACATTTAACTTTTATTATATTCAATTTTGTATCAAAACTTATCAGGCTAATTTCACACGACCAAATTCCTTTCAAATGTTCGTTAATACATTTGATGCGATTTTTGTATGAAGCCTTGTCACAACTTTCAAATTACTATTTGATCAAATTCTCATTATTGTCCAAGAAAATGAAAGAAACCACGCACAAAATGATGCGTTCATTCAAAGATTTGACGCAAATTTGAAACTAATTTGAAAGGAATGTGTTCGTGTGAACTGACGCATGTTATTGAAAGTTAGTGTTCAGCAAAACAATATTTTTTTTAAAATTTTTAAATTAGGGAAAGAATCTCTGAGACAAACATTGACAGTAAAATAACGTTGCGCGCACCCGAAAGGAGACTTTGATGGGTCAACTTTGCCCTTTGGGTCGGCCAGAAATCTCTCCTGGCTAAGCGACACTGTTGTAGTCCCGTTATCATTTGACTCCAGCTGGACTGTGACGTATGGGAATCCCTCTTGCTTCGTCCAGGTGTCCATGATGTGTTTGACATCGTGTTTCCGGTCAGCCTGAAGGTCAAGTATTGATGGTCAGTAAATACTATCAAAATAAAAAGAATGAACTAAGGAATAACTAAAATACAACAAAAACATCAACATGACCTACTTCTGTTAGAGATTGCCAGAGGTCGTCAGTCTTGGCGTTGCCCCATTGAAACTTATTTAAATAATTCTGAAATTTGAAAATAAACCACGTTTAAAATTTGATTTCAAAGATTACTTTTATTGTTTTCATGCGAAGTTTAAAGTTTTCCTTTTTGACATTTTCCAACTTAAATCTATAAAACATGATTTTTTTTCCCTACGGATGTCTTCATCAATGTTTGCGGCATGCTTACCACTATCCCGTTGTTGAAATTTTCGTCACCCATGATGGACTTCAACATTCGAATGACAGCTGATCCCTGATGAATGGAGAGCATGAATAAAATATATTTTTGTGAGAATGAAATTGCAAACAGGTCTCGATCATGAATAAAATCCCTTTAAAACCAAATCATTTGCTAAATAAATATAGAATTTTCAAAATTCAATGAATATTTTCACATTAATTTGAGAGTCATAATAAAGTAAAGTACTCCACTGGCCACTAAGTTAATAAGGGTTAATTCGATGGTTCTGCACATGCAGGGTGAACATTATTTTAAGCCATTCACATTTTAGGTTTGGGTTTGACCCAAGACCCATAAGGAACAGCCTATATGAGCAAATGGGTTCATATCAAACTTGATTCAATGAGAAACAAATGTCTGTTTAAAACATTTGTGTATGCTGGGATATTCTTTCACTTAGAAATGTTGAAAAAAAGAACTTTTCCGGTTAAATGAACAGTTTTAAATGAATAAAATTTGCTTCTTTAAATGAAGACAAAGTATTTCCAGAGCCAAACTATCTGTCCTCCCTGGCCAAGCCTGTGTCCTCCTTGACTATGCATGTGTCCCCCCCCCCCTGGCAAATCATTCCCTCACTGACTGAGCATATGTCCTCTCTGGCTAAGCCTATGTCCTCACTGGCTAAGCCCGTGTCCTCACTGGCTAAGCCCGTGTCCTCACCGGCTAAGCCCGTGTCCTCTCTGGCTAAGCCTCTTTCTTTCTGACTCAACCCATGCTCTTCCTAGGAAAGCCTATATGTCCTCTCTAGCCAAGCCAATATCATCGCTGTTTAAGCCTATATCCTCCCTGACACCCTTCCTGGCTAAGCCTATATCCTCCCTGGCTAAGTCTCTGTCTCACACCTTGTTGTATGAGATGTCATCGAATGCAGAATTAATTTCACTGGGCTGTCTGACATCAACTACTATAGGATGGGACGCCAGCTCGCTGTCACCTTTCATTACGGGAAACAGATCTTTGTCCAGGAATCTCGTCATCTGGAGTAACAAAAAAAAAATGTTGAAAGATTGTATTTTTTTAACCTGATGCGTTGTTTTTAATTGAGCATTAATAAAAAAAAATGTAGTGATTTTCTTCTCAAACATTTGAAATGAAAAATATCTTCTTAAAATGTTATCTGTTTGGTTACAGTTTATTTCCAGTTTGTTAAATAACAATTTATTCGATTTATTGGATCTATAAAAGATAGGTTATTCATCCATTTTTATTTCTCTAAGTTTATGCTGTCAACAATTCTTGCATCTGCCGTGTGACAACTGGTGCATTGAATATCAGGATTCAGGACTGGTTTAAAGCTGTCTGCCTAGTCTTACGATTGTTTTATTTTCGAATAACGTCCAAATCTCTGTCTTTGTGTTTTCTTTAGAGTTTAAAATGAGCTCATTTGTACGTATTAGGGAGTATTTCTTATCTTCATTATAATATGCTATTTTTGTTGGAATCTTCCAATTAAATTGTGAGTTTTCTTTTTAAAAAAAATTAACAACCTCCACTGTAACGACGTGTTATACATCTAAGACCACACCCCCCCCCCCCACCCAATTTTTTTTTCTCTTTCCTACCATCATTTTTACGAGCTCCACTGAAATCAATGTTAAAAAAAAAGCTGAAACTAATTTTTAAAGAAATTGTTTCGTTAAAAGATTAGGATAGCCTCTGTACAGAGAATCATCTTAAAGTACAAACTGGACAAAAAAAGTTTTAAAATAGCAAATGAAGATTTATTAAGTTTCAGGTAAATAACGTAAATTTTAAGCCAACATATTTTGCTAGATATCGACTAATAAAAGATATCTGCATTTTAGTTATTCATAACGTCTTATGTATCCATAAGTTTGTTCTGATAAAATACTTTGTCGCTAGATTGTATTTGTATGCAACCCAAGAACTTGTGGGACGCCAGACGTCCAATATGTTCTGACGTATTGTAATAATCTGATTTTTTTCATCAGGTAATGACAAGTTCATGATTTTTTAAAGATCGCTTGTGCACAATTTAGTTTCTGTATTAAATATGAAAACGTTTTTCCCGGAACCAGGGAAGGTGGTCACGCCAGGTCAGCAGCTGGAAACATGTTCACAATTGCCCCGCGCTAAGTATTGAGTGTTAAGAAACAAAAACAAAAAAAACAAAAACCTACGACATCCCACTCTGGCTCCTTGTCGGCAACACCCACGTACTCCATGTAGCTTGCAAAACCTTCATTGAGCCACAAATCATTCCACCAGTCCATGGTAACGATGTCACCAAACCACTGGAGATAGACAAGAGAGATTAAGAGAGAGAGAGAGAGAGAAAGGGAGAGAGGGAGAGAGAGGGAGAGAGAAAGGGGAGAGAGAGAGGGAGAGAGAGAGAAAGAGAGAGAGAGAGGGAGGGAGAGAGAGAGGGACAGAGAGAGAGAGAGATTGTCTTTAGTGAACGCACAATGCAAAATAACTCGAAATTGTAAACACAGGACTTGGGGACGATTCTTATTCAACTAGAACCAACCCACAAAACAATGGTGGAGGCGATGCATCTATTTCCCAGCTGCTATAGTTACTGGACAAAACACGCTTTCAAGTAGCACGCTTGATACGATTTAAATTCATTCCATTTCAGTAAAATAAACAGAATTTACTATGTTTGTTTTTAAGAATCCCGTTTAGAAGTAGTAATTTTATTTATCGACACTTTTGAGCACAATAAATCTTAAAGTTATTTAGTGCAGTTATCGGGAATTTTATTTTTCGCGCCTATTGAACACAGCTTTACAGCCATATATACATACATAACAATAATAGAGAATTACTATTTATGAAGGTTTGTTGAAATATAACACAATAAAAAAATCGAATCTTGAAAATAATGTTACTAGTGCAAATTCTTAAGTCCACCCCATCTCCCTGACTCAAATTTAAATCAGGCTTTATGGAACGGAGCTGCATGATTTTTTTCCCCAGCTTTTCCTGCAGAACCACGAGACTAGCACCCATAACGGTAGCAGAACAACAATTTAACAGCGAATAATAAAAGCATCTAGTTACTGTCCGGTACTGCTTAAATTACGTTCCACATATGGATGACAACAACGAACTTGTTTTGTTTTTTTTTCAATTTAATATATTTAAGCAGATTTTGCCTGACTTTTCCAAGAGAGAATGTAACCCCCCCGCCCCCCCCCCCATAGAACTTACCTGGTGGGACATTTCGTGAGCCACAACCTGAGCCACATTCTCCTTACCGGACAGCGACACCTCCTCAGGGTCGTAGAGCAGATTGCGCTCTCTGAATTTTTCAATTTAATATATTTAAGCAGATTTTGCCTGGCTTTTCCAAGAGAGAATGTACCCCCCCCGCCCCCCCCCCCATAGAACTTACCTGGTGGGACATTTCGTGAGCCACAACCTGAGCCACATTCTCCTTACCGGACAGCGACACCTCCTCAGGGTCGTAGAGCAGATTGCGCTCTCTGAATGTGATGAGACCCCAATTTTCCATGGCACCCGATCGGAAGTCAGGGATGGCTATCAGATCTGCACAAGGAAAGTACAAATAATTTCGAAACTTCAAAGTGTCTGCGACTTTAGCAGTCACTCAAAATTATTTTTATTCTTGAACGTTTTTGGGGACATATTGCGACCGTTAAAGACATAGTTAGGGGGCGGGAAGTCTTTTTGACTGAGCAGCCATTTTGATCAATTTTATAAGCTAAAACAATATTTTGGGAGTCACATTCAATGGGATATTGTTTAAAAGTCATTATATATTATTTCATACAGCCGCATTTATTACTTCAAAGAGCCGCGGACTGTCGACCATTAGCATACATGCACACAGTAACAATACGCCACACTACTTTGCACACTCTACTCTACTTTGTAAACACTAATTTGTATGCATTACATTGCATACACTACTTTGCATATAGTACTTTGCGTCATGGAATTTATTTGAAAGCAATTTCGAGTCTGATTGTCAAAAGATTGGGAGATGACTTTCATCGGCCATTGTCAGGAAATGACGGATTTGAACGATACAGTAGGATTAGCATAAAATTAATTCTGTTCCTAATGACACATGTGAGTGATGACTTCGCTAAAATCCTCGATAAGTATCACTCCCTACTTCCGTGACGCCACAGTCTCATTGGATTGTTGACGAATGTTATCACCATGAAGCAGGTTTGTGTGCCAAAGTATTCGCACGAGAACCTCTAGTCCTGCGGTTCTAAACTCTTTTCAACATGTGCATACTTCGAAGCCTTTCTTGCACAAAAGGCACTAAAGGTCGGAATAAAAAAAAATAATTTTAAATTTTTGGGGGCCCGAAATTCGGTTTTGCTCGAGGCCCAAATATTCTCTGCACGGCCATGCCTTGGCCTCATAATGATTTGTCCCGTGACCGCCTGCTTGTAAAGGGACATTTGCATTGCCACCGTAGGAGCACAGTAACTCCTTGCAGATGCATTAACCCCTGGCTTAAAACGTGTAATGTACACAAACTATCTCATCCAAGAACACTCATAAGAGTGGAGATTATGACAAGGCTAAAGTTTCAGGAGAAAAAAAAATTCTTTAGCACACATCTACGGCGATTAAAGAGGTCATTCTTGTTTATATGGACGTTCCGCTACAACTTATTTTGTTATGCCACACGACAAAGTGCCTTCAACAATATCAGGTCAACACGAACTCTATGTGGGTCAGATTTTATCATTTCATTTTTTGGGAATGCAGAAATATAAATATTGATTAAATGTTACATAACCGGTGGCGTAGGAAGTGGTGGGTGAGTGGGGCGGTGCGCCCCTGACGGCAGTTTTTTTCTCCATATAGTGTCGGACGGAATTTTCAGCGAAGTGTAGCGAAAAGAAAGAGATTAAAAGAACGCAAGGCATACTTTTATTTCTCAAGCAAGCGACTACACATACTATGAGATATTGTCTAGTTTTTAGTAATACAATTGTAGTCTTAACATTATTATCAAAATTTTAATTATTTACGTTTTAAAACATCGATTGCTTACAAAATCTCGTTTGAAGTGGCTTAACTCTTTACCCTCACTTTAATTTAAATTTTTCTCTTTACTCTTAACTCCTTTAAAGCAAAAACTAAAAAGTAGATCTGAGCTTACCCACCCACTAGTTCACGCAATGAAGCAGAAGGCGGTCAACAACGATAATTTGAGCGACCGAGTCAACCCGCCTCCTTCGGCCCAGAATTCGTTTCCAGCCGTTCACCAGGTGAACACTGCACGAGAAAGACTCAATCTTAAAATGCAACGTGTGTAAAAAAAAAAGGAAAAAAAAAAAAAAGCTCCACAAGATGGAAACGCAAGTGTGGAGAAAGTTTTTCAAAATGAAAAGAAAAACACAATCTTAAAATGCAACGTGTGTAAAAAAAAATGGAAAAAAAAAAAAAAAGCTCCACAAGATGGAAACGCAAGTGTGGAGAAAGTTTTTCAAAATGAAAGCGATTCGACCCCCAGCAGAGATCGTCTAGCGACGGTTGGGATAAATGCAACGCCTGGGTAATTGAACACAATGCATGATTTTGTATGTTTAAATACCTTGTTTTGGCAGCGGATAGTTGAGTTGGAATAAAACCTCGTATGTGTCCAAAGTGTGTTTGGCCATCTCCAACGCGTAGACAGTTTGGTCCACTTTGTCAGGCGTGGCGTAGACACGAATCTGGGCAGACACATTCAGTAGAGACACGTCTTAAAACCGTCTTCGACATAAACAATTTTTTTATAATGGTTGGGTTTTTTTGTGTGTTTTTTTTAAAGACTGCTCACGCAATCCCTGCGATTGTCCACTGAGAAACAATTTTATATCATCAAAGTATCCGAGACATGTATGTATACACAATGTGGATGTCTTCAATAAAAAAACAACCAATGATGTTATTGTTTGTTGTTTTTCTTTTTGGAACGGGGTAAGGGGTTACATGACGTCATTTGTATGAATGGCAACCTACGCGTTTCCCGTTGCTGGATGTTGTTTCCTTGAACTCAAAGTCGCAGACGATCAGACCCACCAGGTAAGTACTCATTCTCACCGACCTCTGAAACTTGCTTGCCACAAGGTCAGTACTGTCGCCGTGAGGGGAAGCCTGTAGCGAAAGAAAATTTCCGAGTTTTATCCAGGTTCAGTTTCATGCGTTCTGAAAAGGTCAAAAACGATATAAAAAAT
The DNA here is from genome assembly GCA_964033795.1 of Lymnaea stagnalis. Classification (NCBI taxonomy): domain Eukaryota; kingdom Metazoa; phylum Mollusca; class Gastropoda; family Lymnaeidae; genus Lymnaea; species Lymnaea stagnalis. The sequence goes on from CAXITT010000029.1 coordinate 2,038,832, forward strand.
ATTCCTCTATTTTATGGGTGATCCTCCGTAATGACACATAGTTTTTTAAAAAAATCTAACGGACTCACTTGTCCGTCTTGAGGCATGTTGGACAAGGCGATGTACTCAGGCCTGTGGACCAAAGTGATGGTGAACTCTGCCTTCATGTTGGGTTCATCCAAACAAGGGAAGGCTTGGCGCGCGTAGGTCGGTTCAAATTGAGTCGTAGCAAGATTTCTGATTCAATCAAATTTATTAAAAAAAACATGTTAACCATATTTTTGTTTAAAAATTAAGCAAGTAAATATGGTTCGTTTTGGTGAAAGTTAAATTGCAATAGAGTTACTCACTAAGCTACCTTGCAATACACTTACTTACTACCTTGTAATACACTTACTTACTACTATTAATCTTATTGGGTAAACCAATTCTTAATTGAGAAGAGGAAAATAAGATTACGTGTCCCACATTTGTTTGAATACATTTCTGTCATGAAATCTTCCATTTCGTAATATGTTTATGAGCTAATGATATAAATAATGTCAGTCTCCTTTCTATTTCCAATCTTTGTGCAGCATTATTCTTGTTCCACTAGATATTTCCTGATCTATAACAATCTCTCAATAGAGCAGTTTCTTTAATATTGATTCGACATCACAACATTCATGGAATAATTAATAATGGATTAGAAACATAGTGGCAAGACACGTATCCTACCTGGTCTTGTTTGTCTTGGTGTTTAAATAGGTGCTTTTGTAGAGCCCAGTGATGGCTTTCGTCAAACTGCCCTCGAACTGAAGTTTGATCTTGACGGGCCTTTCTACAACCGTCTTGGACTCAATGACGAAAAACTCGTTGGGAAGATAATTGAAGGTCCTGGATATCTCGATGTCCTCCCCTGTCACGTTGTCCACCAGCTGTGATCTGGTCACGTTCATGTAGAGTGTGTTGACGTGGAGGAGGAAGTGGCGAGTGGGTTTGACCACCTGGACCTGTAGGTGATGAATTACTGGTATAGCACATGTTTTAGAGTTGTGGGGTTTTCCTGGCAATGGCGAGTAGGCGGGAGCCCAATGGTGGCATTCATTCTTCTTTTTTCAAAATATCAAATAAAAACGTCAGTGGAGACGTTCCTTATATTCGTGTGTTGTTTTTGTGCAGTTAACATATACAACTTGTGATGACTTGTACTGTGATGACTTGTACTGTGATGACTTGTACTGTGATGACTTGTACTGTGATGACTTGTACTGTGATGACTTGTACTGTGATGACTTGTACTGTGATGACTTGTACTGTGATGACTTGTACTTTGATGACTATTATTGTGATGAATGATATTGTGATAACTTGTAGTGTGATGACTTCTATTGTTTTAACTTGTACTGTGATAATTTCTATTGTGATAACTTGTATTATGATAACTTTTACTGTTATAACGTGTACAATGATAATGTGTATTTTTATAACTTGTGTGCTTTGATTCCTTCTATTGTGATAATTTATACTGTGATAACTTGTAATGTGATAACTCCTATTGTGATAACTTTCCTGTGATAACTTGTTTTGTGATAACTTGTATTATGATAACTTGTACTTGGATAGCTTGCATTGTGATAACTTGTTTGTTAAAGCTTGTACTATGATAACTTGTAGTATGATAACTTGTAGTATGATAACTTTTACTGTGATAACTTGTAATGTGATAACTTGCACTATGATAACTTGCATTGTTATAGCTTGCATTGTGATAACTGGTTTGTTAAAACTTGTACTATGATAACTTTTAATGTTATAACTTGTACTGTGGTAACTTCTGTTGTGATAGTTTGTAGTGTGATAACTTCACTATGATGACAAAGAAGTGAGTTAAGTTCACATCCAATAACAAACCTCGAGAGTTTCATTGCCGTAAAACTCCCCGGCGCTGTCGTAGAAATCTGGGAAAATCGTGATGTCATAATGGACAGGAAGTACGTCACGTGACAATCTTAGGGAAAGCCACGGCTCGTCTCCTTCCTTCTCCACCGAGTTCAGTCCCTTGAAGAATTAATCATCTCCCATTTAATTAACTCATGTTATTTAAAATACAATATAGATATAAAACAATGCGCTATAAATTTCTCAGGATTTTGAATTTTATTTAAAATTTCATAACTATCGTAACGTTAAAGTTAAATAACATTGGATCAGCTAGATGTTTTCTACATTATGAAATCTTGTGGCGAGTTGTGGCGACTGACAAAATACAAGGGGAAAAAAAGGTCTTGAAAACAGTAACTGTTTATCTGTTCTGAGTGTACGGTAACCAGAAACACAAGAGAGAAAGGGAAGAAAGAGCTGAAGGAAAAGCTGTCACTATAAACCGACAAGACGGCTCCGGTGAAATGACTTAGGACTCAGTGGCTGACACTATAAACCGACGAGACGGCTCCGGTGAAATGACTTAGGACTCATTGGCTGACACTATAAACCGACAAGACGGCTCCGGTGAAATGACTAAGGACTCATTGGCTGACACTATAAACCGACAAGACGGCTCCGGTGAAATGACTTAGGACTCATTGGCTGACACTATAAACCGACAAGACGGCTCCGGTGAAATGACTAAGGACTCATTGGCTGACACTATAAACCGACGAGACGGCTCCGGTGAAATGACTTAGGACTCAGTGGCTGACACTATAAACCGACGAGACGGCTCCGGTGAAATGACTTAGGACTCAGTGGCTGACACTATAAACCGACGAGACGGCTCCCGTGAAATGACTTAGGACTCATTGGCTGACACTATAAACCGACGAGATGGCTCCGGTGAAATGACTAAGGACTCATTGGCTGACACTATAAACCGACAAGACGGCTCCGGTGAAATGACTTAGGACTCATTGGCTGACACTATAAACCGACAAGACGGCTCCGGTGAAATGACTAAGGACTCATTGGCTGACACTATAAACCGACGAGACGGCTCCGGTGAAATGACTTAGGACTCATTGGCTGACACTATAAACCGACGAGACGGCTCCGGTGAAATGACTTAGGACTCATTGGCTGACACTATAAACCGACGAGACGGCTCCGGTGAAATGACTTAGGACTCATTGGCTGACACTATAAACCGACAAGACGGCTCCGGTGAAATGACTAAGGACTCATTGGCTGACACTATAAACCGACAAGACGGCTCCGGTGAAATGACTTAGGACTCATTGGCTGACACTATAAACCGACAAGACGGCTCCGGTGAAATGACTAAGGACTCATTGGCTGACACTATAAACCGACGAGACGGCTCCGGTGAAATGACTAAGGACTCATTGGCTGACACTATAAACCGACGAGATGGCTCTGGTGAAATGACTAAGGACTCATTGGCTTGCTACAATTTGTCTCTATCCATTTAAAATGAGCGCGTCGCATTGGACCCGCAGTGGAACCATGACATCAGCATCACCTGCTAGTCACGTGATGGTCAACTGTCACCGAATAAGAGGTAAGGGCCCAGGACAGGGCGTTGCATTACTTCTAATTTCGGTGTGTAAGCGTTAAGGTCCAGCCTGGGGGTTAACCCCCAGCGATAAACCGGACACACGGGTCGTGTGTTTCCTTATTATTATTAAGTGGCGCATGTATACATAATTTGTACAGGCGCCCAAGAAAGAAAAATGCCCCCATGAATGAATTATATTGCTACATTTAGAATCTTTTTAGGTAAGACAAACATGATTATGTTAACATAAAGAAACATCTATTTGGTGATGTGTTTTCCTTTGAACTTTCCTGGTCTCACGACAATAGACATTCGTGATGAAAATCAAAGATGCCCAGTAAATCTCCCGCACCCCCTCAATCCACCAGTGTTGTGACCCCCGTGGATGGCATGATATTGACAACTAAGATATTGCCCTACTCACAGTGGACCCGGGCTTCTGCTCGCTTGGTGGTTTATTCGGAAGTTGAAGCTGAACGACCGTCTGACCACCGGAGCCAAGCATGAGCATGTTGTTACGCTGGTCGGCCCCGGACTGAACCCGGGAGTCCTCACCCTCATCCTCGGTCACTCTCCACACCGCGGCACCCACCGTTACCGCGGCAACCACTAAAACAACGGCAAACACTGTCAGGTACCTCTTCCGCCTGCTGGGCTTGTGCTCAATAATGGTGAACTCAGAGTAGCCAACCTCGCCAAGTCTATGGTTAGTTCAGAGTAGAAAAAAAAAAAAAAGGATTGAATAGATCAATATTTTTCAATATCTCTCATATTCATTAAATATATTGTCCTAACGGCAAATTAAAGGATTACAGTAAATATGAAGTGTTAGCAAATGTCTTGTGACGTAACACAAATTGCAATGAACAAAAAAATACCGTCTCAGAACTCACAACTCGTCCTTTTCTCTGGGGTCAGCCATATCATGTCAGCCTCAAATACCATACGAAGCAACGGTCATACCCAGAATATTCATGTAATGTTGGTGGCCCTTTGAACTTATGGGCTTAAATTATCCATATGGGCCATAGAATTAGCTTCATAATCAGGGAATCTCAAATTTTTAAAACAACAACAACCCAATGCTCCATTTAAAACGACGACAGGACGAGGGCCTGTTGAGTATTAATTTTAAACATAATAAAGTTTCAATAGGCGTAATTTGTATTAAGTAATTGGTCTGTAGCGACGTCATGCGTGGTTTGTTTCGTATCGTAGATAACATCGACTGATAAATGCTGGCAACAATTCATATACGAGCATGCTGATATCCTTTGTGCAGATATTATATATATATTTAATGCCACCGTAATCATAATTTCCCATTCTTACTCTCTGATCCAAACTCCCCCCAGACCCACTGGAGTCACCGTCTCTGACGCTAAAGATTCATTTCGTTGTACACACTAATGCTTTAAAATGTTGCTGACCATGGTTCACACTTTAAATGAAGCATCACTTACAGAGATAAGGCTTATCGTGATTAGCGTACAGGGCTGGTGACTTGATAATGTTACAGGACATCGACAGCACTGAACACACCGCGGAGACAACGCAAACTGTCAGGCAGTCTTCGCATGTCAATGATAGACTCAGTTTAGGTTTATGGGTACTTGCATGATGACCTAAGAGATCGCAAGTCATATTTTAGCCAGTCATTTTTAGCAACCCATATTTTACCAAGTCATATTTTAGCAAGTCATATGTTAGCAAGTCATATTTCAGCAAGTCATATTTAAGCAAGTCATTTTAGTCAGTCACATTTTAGCAAGCCATAGCTTCAAACAACGAGGTCAATTCAGAATATGGCAGTGTTTTTGTGGGTTAAGATCACGGGACACGGAATCAACCACAAAGCTCACACAGCTGACGTGGTCAATGGACAATCTATCCACAAACCAATCCTGGAGACAACTGGGCAATGAGATATACAACATTAAATAAGTGAAATTGTTAATTAATCCTGACTAGCGTGAGTAGACATTGTAGACATGTTTTTACTCCAAGAACGACAGCAACGAGCATGCACTGGAGCAAACTGTGCATGCATTATTGAAAGAAGTCTGACTAACGAAGGTCCTCGTTTGATCAGATTGAAGGATTTGAACCCGGTTCCCTTGTGTAATCGGAGATAAAAAATACTCTGTGTTTAATTTATTCATGACTTAGAAACATAGTGTCTTCGAGTGTTTTTTTAAACGACGAAATTTAACTGTATTCATAACGTCAATGGAATTTTCAAAACCCTTTTCAAAGAAAAAGAAAACAACAACAACAACAACAACAAAAAACACCAGAAAATATTTGTGTTTTGAGATATTAATATCCTCATATGAACTTTACACTCATTTTCACACAACTCGGAATCTTGGAAAGTCCTTCTGTCCTTCCTCATATGAACTTTACACTCATTTTCACACAACTCGGAATCTCGAAAAGTCCTTCTGTTTCAGTGCCTACGCCATATAGTATTTAACTTTTAAATTGCACGCGTCTAGGTTAGGCGGTAAGTCTGCCAATCAGTCAGTCAGCCAACCAGTCAGTCAGCTAATCAGTCAGTCAGCTAATCAGTCAGTCAGCCAATCAATCAGTCAGCCAGCCAATCAGTCAGCCAATCAGTCAGCCAATCAGTCAGCCAATCAGTCAGCCAATCAGTCAGCCAATCAGTCAGCCAGTCAGTCAGCCAATCAGTCAGCCAATCAGTCAGCCAATCAGCCAGCCAATCAGTCAGCCAATCAGTCAACCAATCAGTCAGCCAATCAGTCAGCCAATCAGTCAGCCAATCAGTCAGCCAATCAGTCAGCCAATCAGTCAGCCAATCAGTCAGCCAATCAGTCAGCCAATCAGTCAGCCAATCAGTCAGTCAGCCAATCAGTCAGTCAGCCAAACAGTCAGTTAAACAATCAGTCAGTTAAACAATCAGTCAGCCAGTCAACTAGCCAGCCAGGCAGTTAGTCGGACAGATTATTTTCTAGTCAACATAAAAACCTAGAGAGCAGTCTTAATGCGCGTTCATTAACCGCACTGTACGCTCCCTCGCACGGCCGTGGTGCGTCCATCAGCTGTCGAATAATGTGTGAGTTGTGGCTCGGTGAATTCCGAAAAGCACACAAGCAACACGCGCCATCTTATAAAACCTTTTCACACCCCAAACACTTTCCTTGGACTCCCGTTGGTCTCCGGTTACAGTCACTTCCCATGGCATGAAGTGCGTTTCTTCCACCTTATACAATCCCATCAACACATCATCTATCAAAAAAACATTTCAAAACAACTTTCATAAAATTACCGACATCTCACCATTTAAGACTAACAGCATCGCATTACCACACTAAGGATTTAATCCATTTAATCAATGTCCAAAGTTCCCATTAACCTAATTTGTTAATAGTAGACATTTCTGTCTTTTCTTATCACAAATTTACTTTTTTCCCAGTTCTGAACATAACCCCCCCCCCCCCCCCCAACACACACACAAAGGATAAATAATGAAATTACCTATTGAAAGGCTACAAATAAATTAAGGATTTTATCTTAATTCTTCGGACTATTTCTTAAAGATTTGACTTTGGTGACTTTCCTTTTGTCTTGATGAAGTCGAAATTCTCCCATTTTCCAATTTGACAAAGGTGAATGTGTGAGGTGAAAGTGTGAGGTGAAAGTGTGAGGTGAAAGTGTGAATTAAAAAAAAATGTATGTACTTTATTACAAGTGCACTAATTCTATGGCAAAGATGCGCTTGTAAATTACTTAAAATTAAAAAAAATAATTTGTTAATGACGTCATTATAAATGGGGCAAAAAACCTGTGTTTGACGTATTTCCTTTCAGTGTTCACATGTTTGGCCGCCCAGACTTAGTGCCAAGCACAGCTCGATATTTTCGCCATGAACAGATCAATAATACCTTTCGACGATGTGCAATCGGTAGGTGAAGCTTTTTTAAATTATATTCCTAAAATTGTGTCTTGATTGAAACTTTTGAAAACGTTATAAGTTAACTGGGTTTTTAAAAAAAAAATTGTTTAATCGTGACTATCTCTAATGATTGGCCACTCGTGATGATCAACATCCCCCATCTCCCTCCTTTAGCAAAAGAGCCTGAAGATGCCCAGCCAGAGGAAGTTTGTCGCGAGATCCCGCCGTGAAACTTCCGTTGATACAGCCCTAATCCAGAAAGGCTTGGTCCTGGCCAGAGTCAGGGAGTCTGTAGATATGCAGCAGGCGGTCAGAGACAGGCTTTGCTTGTGGCCGACAGGTGAGAACTTCAGTATTTCTACCAATATTCACTTTCAGGGCCGGACTGCCAGGTTTCTAAGCCCTAGGCCAAAGCCCATCATTCTGCGCACCCCCCCCCCCACAAAAAAAAAAAGAAAAAAAAGAAAAGAAAAAGTTTTCTTTTCTTTTTTTTTTTTCTTTTTTTTT
>CAXITT010000029.1:2056203-2080202 GCA_964033795.1 Lymnaea stagnalis
TAAGCCCACATTTTATCGCCCCTAAGCCCCCATTTCATCGCCCCTAAGCCCACATTTCATCGCCCCTAAGCCCACATTTCATCGCCCCTAAGCCGACATTTCATCGCCCCTAAGCCCACATTACATCCCCTGTAAGCCCACATTTCATCCCCCGTAAGCCCACATTTCATCGCCCCCTAAGCCCACATTTCATCGCCCCCCTAAGCCCACATTTCATCACACCTAAGCCCACTTTTCATTACCCGTGTTTCCCCTTACGACACACACCTGTGCCTCTTCAAGTCGACAGTCTCAAGGTCACCGTGACAAGCTTCGCATCAGGCAGCCACGCCAAGCATTGTCCCGCTTCCCTGCCATTAACTCTTGGTGGAGGTGCTGCCTCATTACAATGAGATGAAAGAGCTCCTGGATGGTTCATGGTCCTCTCATTCCCTCTTCTCGGTTTGCTTGTGATTTATCTCCCTGACGCGTGTAACAGCCATATGTGCTTAGATGTGCTGAGACCCTCGGTGAAACAGTCGGTTGAATGACAAAAATTTACGTTGGGACTTTTCAATCTCATTTCGTAACAAACAAACACACACACACACACACACACACACACACACACACACACGCACACGCACACGCACCCGCACCCGCACACGCACACGCACACGCACACACACACACACACACACACACACACACACACACACACACACACACACACACACACACACACACACACACACACACACACACACACACACACACACACACACACACACACACACACACACACACACACACACACACACACACACACACACACACACACACACACACACACACACACACACACACACACACACACACACACACACACACACACACACACACACACACACACACANCACCCACACCCACCCACACACACACGCACACACACACACACGCACGCACACGCACACACACACACACACGCACACACACACACACACACGCACACGCACACGCACCCGCACCCGCACACGCACACGCACGCGCACGCGCACACACACACACACACACACACACGAACACATGCACACAAAAACACACAGGAACACAAAAGGATATCTCCAGTAAAATTTTAATTGTCGTACAAAAAAAGAAAGCTTCATTGTATCTAAGACGCGCGCGTTATAATAGTAGTCCAATCATTGGATTCTAATGATCAATTATAAAATGTTAGAAAATCCTTGTTTATATATTTTTGTTAAAAACAAAATTTAAGGGAAGCCTTCTAATTTGTCGACATCTCAAAATTAAACTAAAAAGTTGAATGAAACTTTCGAGCCCAAGAAATATTTACAACAGTACTGCAGGGCAGTCATTGAAATTAATTTCAAAAATGAAATGGACTGACAAATTAAATTTTTTAGGAGTAAAAAAAGAGTTTCAATCGGTGTCTAAATCTAAATCACGCTAAATTGAATGCTCTTAAATTTGTTATCAGAGAAGTAGAAACACAATCAATAAAATTTCTACATTTAGTGTAAAAATTTTAAAATATATTTTTATTTCATTCCCCCCCCCCCCTTTTCCACTCAGTCATAAAATTAATGTTTAATTTAAATATACGCTTATAGAAATGGATATCGCCCTTATCGACATCCGATAAACATGCCCAAAATGATCTTACAAATTGTACAGATATGTTGCCAGGACCGTTGGACCCCCATCTCTTGTCTGTTGAGAGCATCAAGCCTATCTAATCTAATACAAAAAAAAGGAATCAAATCAGTGGTCCGAGCACCCGATGCTCTGTATAGCGACAGACAAGAATACTATTTGTATCTTGTATTGATATCTTCCCTATCCGTCATATTAGACGAGTCAGTCGGAAATTTCTATCTTCGTTTTCTTTTTGTTTTTGAACATCTGTTTTGTTTCAGAATCGAAGGCTCGATAAGGCGGCAAAGTGACCACGTCTACAGCAGTGCAAAAAACTTAGACTCATTAATTTACGGCCACATCGAGACTTCGACAAGAAAGGGATGTTCGGACCATTATGCATATCGATAAGCTAATCAACACATGACCGATAATGACAACAAATATTATAGATTATTTATATTGACGATTTTTTTTTACATACATTTAGAAGTATTTTTATACATGTTTATACATGAAAATTGTATACCTACTGGGAAATATTTTTTAATCATTTTATGTAAAAAATAAATAAACACATTTTAAAGCTGTTTTTTTAAAAATATAATTGAAGATACAAAATTGACCAATGTTTATGTCATAAAAAAACAACAACAAAAAAACAACAAAAAACAAAGAAATTTATAACAGGGCAGTGATTGAAGGACATTATGGGGTTGACTCTAGGCCTGATAAGGGACAAGCTCGGTCTTTTGTATTCAACATCTAACCAATGTATATTCTAGGCCAGTGGTTCCCAGCCTCCTGACTCGAGACCTTTTTTAGAATTAATGGGTATAGGAGAGCCCCATAGGCCTATGTCTTACAAGTGAACAGTGTCTAGTATTCAATGTTTAGTGTTTAAAGCTCAGACGTAAGTGTTTACTAGCGCGGAGTCCCAAGGCTGGCTAAGCTTTTGATGGCTGGCTAAGCATCTGATGGGCTGGCTAAGCATCTGCTGGGCTGGCTAAGCATCTGATGAGCTGGCTAAGCATCTGGTGGGCTGGCTAAGCATCTGGTGGTCTGGCTAAGCATCTGATGGGCTGGCTAAGCATCTGATGGGCTGGCTAAGCATCTGGTGGGCTGGCTAAGCATCTGGTGGTCTGGCTAAGCATCTGGTGGTCTGGCTAAGCATCTGGTGGGCTGGCTAAGCATCTGGTGGTCTGGCTAAGCATCTGATGGGCTGGCTAAGCATCTGATGATTTTAAGTGTAAAAAGAAGAAACTAAATTTTAATTGTGATTTTCTCTACGGTATTATTGGTACCGAAGATATGTTTGTCAGCAAATGATAAAGATGGAGTAGTCCGAAAAGGATACAGGTGGAGTAGTCAGAAAATGATACAGATGGAGTAGTCAGAAAATGATACAGATGGAGTAGTTAGAAAATGATACAGGTGGAGTAGTCAGAAAATGATACAGATGGAGTAGTCAGAAAAGGATACAGATGGAGTAGTCAGAAAATGATACAGGTGGAGTAGTCAGAAAAGGATACAGATGGAGTAGTCAGAAAATGATACAGGTGGAGTAGTCAGAAAATGATACAGATGGAGTAGTCAGAAAATGATACAGATGGAGTAGTCAGAAAAGGATACAGATGGAGTAGTCAGAAAATGATACAGGTGGAGTAGTCAGAAAATGATACAGATGGAGTAGTCAGAAAAGGATACAGATGGAGTAGTCAGAAAATGATACAGGTGGAGTAGTCAGAAAATGATACAGATGGAGTAGTCAGAAAATGATACAGGTGGAGTAGTCAGAAAATGATACAGGTGGAGTAGTCAGAAAATGATACAGATGGAGTAGTCAGAAAATGATACAGATGGAGTAGTCAGAAAATGATACAGGTGGAGTAGTCAGAAAATGATACAGATGGAGTAGTCAGAAAATGATACAGATGGAGTAGTCAGAAAATGATACAGGTGGAGTAGTCAGAAAATGATACAGGTGGAGTAGTCAGAAAATGATACAGATGGAGTAGTCAGAAAATGATACAGGTGGAGTAGTAAGAAAATGATACAGATGGAGTAGTCAGAAAATGATACAGATGGAGTAGTCAGAAAATGATACAGATGGAGTAGTCAGAAAATGATACAGATGGAGTAGTCAGAAAATGATAAAGATGGAGTAGTCAGAAAATGATAAAGATGGAGAAAACGTAACAAGAAATAACGAACTGATATGTGCTGTTTTTATTCAAAAATTTATTTAAGACATTTTTTTACCAACTTAACAGAGCGAAATATTTTGAGATTAGTTCGAACAAACTTAGTTGAAATTTGTGTCTTACGGAAAATAATTTTTAAAAATGTTCCATTTGCAAATGTCTTCCACGGCACGTCTTCTACGGCACACGTCTTCCACGGCACGTCTTATGCGGCACACGTCTTCCACGGCACGTCTTATACGGCACACGTCTTCCACGGCACGTCTTATACGGCACACGTCTTCCACGGCACGTCTTATACGGCACTTCCGCTACTGCACGCTAATTTAATTCTAAAGCTTTAAGACAATCTCTACTCCTGCAAAATAATTCTAACCCCCTTTTAAAGAATTCTTATCCAGGGACGCCAGCAGTTAAGGTGGTGGGTGGGTGGGTGGGTGGGTGGGTGTCCAGTTAGACCCAGAAAATCAGGTTCGCAGAAGAAAGTGTTTTGACACCAAGTTAATTTAAGTTTGAAAACTACCAATTACTGAATCATTATTTTGTTCCATGCTCTTTATCTGCACGTTGTTTTGTGTTTTTGGTATTTTATTTTGATGTGTGGTGTTGTTGTTGTTGTTTTTGTTGTTTTTTGGTGGGGGGGGGGCTATGTGAAATGTTTTGAAGTCAAGACAGGATCTGCGCTGTAAAAAGGTTTAGGAACCACTGCCAAAAAGGTTTAGGAACCACTGCCAAAAAGGTTTAGGAACCACTGCCCTATTAGATATACACTGGAGCGAGGTGGTACCAACCCTTAACCTTTGCACGTTGCGTCACTTCTCACAATCCTTTATGATGGGGATCTCCAAGGAAATATTGACATAATCGCTGTACGGACCCGCCAGAGCGGCTTAGAAATCGGCACATTATTAATATTGACCCAGTTCCGTGGACCCGGTGGCTGGGGGGACGGTGTCAAGTCGTGTACCAGGGATTAGGTTCCAATGTGTGAAAAGTAAGCAGGGGGAGGATGAATGTAAGGGTTGTGACCGAGCATCAGGGACCGTGGTATTAAGCCGTGCTAAGTAAAGCCCGGTTGGAGATATGGGAATAACGTGCAAAATTTTACGTTTAGCTGTGAAATGGAGGAGGGTGCCGCCAATTGAACTCACGCCAAAAGGTTTAATATTGAATGTGTCTTGGTGGGTTGTTTCGTTGGTTTATTTTTTTCCCAAGGGATTTCACGATTTTAGTTGAGTTAAAGGTTCTGCCAGTTTAAAATAAAGTTATCTCATATCACAGTCCTGCGACCCGCCATCACAGTTGGGATGAAACACTCGGTTTAATCTCAATAACTAAGGCAACAAACGGTAGGAACCAAATTAAAATTAGTCAAGTATAACTAATAATTACGCGACATGAACTCGAGTACTGGACTTTTAGCAGGAATATTTTAAGGATGCATTTTTTGAGGGGTTGGGGGAGGGGGGGGGCAAGACATGATTTTCAATGATTTAAAAAAAAAAATATATATATTACAAGAAACGTATCGAAATACACCTTGATCAGACTCAATTTAAATCACTTATTAACTTCATTTCAGAATAGATATAAATAATCCATAATGTAAGCGAGTATTTAGAGTACAAATAAAAATAAATAAAACAAATAAACAAATAAAATAATAATAAAAGGAGATCCATTTATGAAATTAAATATCACAAGTTTAGACAAAAGTGACTTTTAAATATTTAATGCTCCACCCTTTACACGGTTGCTCAATCAAAATAAAAGAGCATTCAGCAGACACAGAAGGGCCCCAACCCACCCCCACCCCCACCCCCCCCACTCCTCCCGCCTCTGGAAACCTTCTTCCAAGACTCTTATGAGAACCGGTGATTTATTCAACCGCACGTAGGTCGATGCCTGATTGAAAAGTCGTGAAAAGTTCTTGACGTCATGTCGACGTTTTCCCCGCGTGTGACATAAATAACGGCGCCGAAAATTAAGTCAACCATCCCTCCCCCCCCCCCCAGCACCCGCTTGTCACGCTGGTCCGCACCACCGATGCACTGCACAGTCGATCAAGTCCTTAGCTCTCCTTATCAGATGTGCCCCTCTTGCAAAAACCGGAGCCTCGTCTCGCAGAGTCTGGAAGCGGAGATTGCGCCGTTTGTGAACAAATCTAAAACCAACACTCGGCCCATTTGCAAATTCTGATTTAAGCTGTTGACATTCGTGTAGCGGTCCCGGCATTTGAGCAGCCTTGTGTGTTTTGATTGGCTGATGATCACGTGGTATTAACCGGAAGCGCTTCATGTTCCAATCAGATTTGGCAACAAGCTGAGTGGGTGACGATGCCGCGGCCCCTACCGCGAAAGGCCGAGAGAAGATGGTGGTGTTTGGATTCCATGAATAATCACGTCTTGACAGACACTGAGTGCCGCAGTTGATTTTTGTCATAGTTCTCCCAGTTATGAAAAAGGTCTTCTCTTTAAATCATTCTTTGGGTGTTGATCCGGCCGAAAAGAAGATCTTGAAAAACAAAGACAGTATAACACGTGGAGTTTAAGTTAAAAGCCAGGCGATTTGCATATTTTGTTTTATAAAGACGATTGGCATTTATCAGGGATAACAGGGAGAAAGTGCACGTGCAATGCAGAGTTGAAAAGAAAGAATTAAGCAACCCCTAAAAACATAGTTTTTCGTGCAAATCTTTAATTAAAATGTAATATCAAGATACGGGGGGGGGGGGGGGTTGGGGGTGAAAATTAAAAAAAAAAATGAAAACATCCCTTTTAGATAAGGCTCCAATATGCACATTTTTTTCACGGACCCTGAAGTATATTCATATTCTAAGACCCACCCACTTTCACACAGCATATTTTTCACCAACTATTTCAGAGAAAGATAAAAAAAAAATATTACGCACCGAAACGCACTTACGATATTTCAAGAAAAAAAAAAAAAGAATCTGATTTAGTCATTGAGCGCAGTTATCGGGATATTTTTTATTTCGAGACATCAGGGTCATCTTATTTCCTTCATCGTCCGCTTGAAAAAACAGGAAAAACTGATTTTTGGGGTTTGGGCTGAAAGTTTTATAGAATGTGTTGTTATCGGCAACGAGTTCATGTGTCAAGTTTCAGCTTGATAGGTTGACGGAAAGTGGGTCAATTAGCCGTTCGAATATTTTGCCGGCCATAAACAAAAGCGAAGTTAATAATATAAAAAAAAAAAAAAACCACACACTTTAATTTTACATTCACAAATATCTTCTGATTGCAAGAGTAGGGTACTTCTGATAGCAAGAGTAGGGTACTTCTGATTGCAAGAGTAGGGTACTTCTGATTGCAAGAGTAGGGTACTTCTGATTGCAAGAGTAGGGTACTTCTGATTGCAAGAGTAGGGTACTTCTGATTGCAAGAGTAGGGTACTTCTGATTGCAAGAGTAGGGTACCTCTGATTGCAAGAGTAGGGTACTTCTGATTTGATATTTTAATATAAAAAAAAAATCTTAACACTAAGGTAAAAAATTCTGATTAAATTCAGAGTTGGAAATATTTTGAGTCCATGGCAGCGGGGGAAAAACACACGAAAAAAACCCGAACAAACAAACAGACACACATCGCTCAACATTCAGCTTGTAGCTGTGGTTTGTGGTCTATGGTGTGTGGTCTGTAGTCTGTGGTCTGTGGTGTGTGGTCTATAGTGTGTGGTCTGTAGTCTGTGGTCTGTGGTGTGTGATCTGTGGTGTGTGATCTGTAGTCTGTTGTGTGTGGTCTGTGTTGTGTGGTGTATGGCGCAGCACGATATTGTGTTAATGTCTTGTGGTGTACAGAACTTAACATGTATGAGGCGCATTATGAATAGTTTAACACGGTGAGCATGCGCACTGAGACTAATGTGATGTGGACGTTTAGTTTCTAATAACGTTTTATATTTTCGCATTGGCAAATGGGCAAGAAATATCAGCGGAAGTGAACTCTACAGACCTATTAGTAGTAACCTGATCGATCATTCGTATACTAGAACTTCCAAACCTTTAGTCATTTATCTAGTTTGAAGCTTTTCAGGTTTGATTTTTTTGTTGTTGTTAAAGTCAGAGTTCCTCGAACTACGGCCCATGGTCCAGATCCGGCCTGCCAGGTTTCTTACGTATACATGGGTAGCAGTCATAAATATGGAACCCAACATTGATTATGTTATTAGGCAAAGGCAGACTGTTACGTACTGTTATCCTTATGGAGAAATTAATCTCTTATTTAAGTATATGGCTCGTTCTAAAACAGTACACAACAAAAGAAGAGACCATATGTTAAATACAAGAACAAAGAAAACGATACCCAAACCAGGGCTAATTACAATTTAATAAATTTCATAAAGTTAATAATAAATTACAAAATCAAAAAGAAATAAAATTAAAGCTATTGACTTACAGAATAATGATTGGCTTGTACCGGTACAATGTTGACGAAGATACAATGTTGTAAAAATGTGCAATGATGAAAAGGAATCTACATACACACACACACACACACAGACACAGACACACACACAGACACACACACACACACACACACACAGGCAGCGAAAAAGTTAGTAAACAAATCTCTGTCTCGTATAGCACGGCTCTAGCGTTGTAGCAATCGCTCGAAATATCTCTCGTGTGATCTTCCTGTCGCTCAATCTCTCTAGGCGTATATATTGCCTGTTTCATAGACATTTCTCGAAAGGGCTTACATATTGTATTCCTTTCTCGATATTTCTACATAATTCTAATTATACAGACCATACATTTTATTTAGTTATAAACAAGGTCAAGGGATACTATATTTAGTTAGCCACACCCTAAATGTGGTTCCGAGCTTGCGGTCAGCTAGAGTTCATTCTCGGGGAAAGATGACGTAAACACGTCGTCTACATAATACTGACGCTTGCTTCCCATTGACCGACTCATTAGCCAAGAGCAGTTCCAAACTTCAAATTCAAATACTATTAAGTTAATGTTAATTTTACATGTTCTTCGTCTTAAATGTGTATTTTTCCCCGTATTTTTTCTCTATAATATGGTATGTGCAGTGTGCCCATGAATTGGCTCATATTTAAAAAAAAAAAAACATAGTTTGGCCCCAGCAAAATTTCAGGAAGAGTGCTCGGCCCTGTTTTTAGTAATATGAGCCCCCCCCCCCCTCGTTAAAAACTACCCACGTCATGGTGTCCTAGAATGGAGAATAAAATGTCTTTTACTTCATAGTCTCAAATGGTCAGATTTCTCAGGCCTGTTTGAATTCTGTTATAGAAGAGAGTAGGCCAATATTATAAATGTAAATAGTTTGAACATTTCTACTCCACTAAAACCCAGTTCTACTCCACAAAATCCCAGTTCTACTCCACAAAAACCCAGTTCTACTCCACAGAGACCCAGTTCTACTCCACAAAAAATCCAGTTGTACTCCACAAAAACCCAGTTCTACTCACCAAAAAGCCAATTAGTTCTACTCCACAAAAAGCCAGTTATTTCTACTTCACCAAAAACTATCTTTAAGTAATAAAAGACCAATGCTACTCCTCAAATAACCACTCCAAATCAACAATTAGCCACTACTAACTCACAAACAACCAACTCTATTCCGCAAAGGACCTGTTCTGCTACACAAATAACCATCCCCGCAGCACAAAGAATCCAGTCTCTGGTTAAATGACCATACAGAATTTAAAGCGAAACCAGGCCTCCCCCCCCCCGGCCCCCCACCCCCCGGGTCTAAGAGCTCAAGCGATCTCGGCAAGTCTCGTCTTGATGGGTCTCATTCTCTTAAAATCTCACTTGATCACAAAAAATGTGACAGTATCGCCCATGCCCTAAGCGCCTCAAGGGATTGACGGGGGCTAGAGACCCCGGGATTTTCCACTTAACTGGATGAGAGCGGCAGAGTTCTGGGCCTTTCGAAATCTCATCACAGGGGCCCTAATCACGGATTAACCCGCGCCTTCCAAGGGAAGAAACTGTTCTATAATAGTGTTTGTTATTTTGGCATCGTCAAAGCTGAAACCTGCAGTCGTGCGATAAAAAAGGCAATATCATAAGAAATGGTAATCTGGGACGATCATCGTAAGGAGGATTTAGCCATTGTCAACTGGATTTACGGCCCCTGTATAAAAGGGTTGTTTATGGGCCCTTTTTTATAAGAGGGTAATGTTATAGTCATAGTTATTTTTTGAAATTTAATGGGGATTTTGTTAAGGCCGTGGTTGGAGATACATGTTCATGTTTGTCGCCACTAGTACTTTGACTTTCTGGCAGTGGTGTAGCGAGTATGTTTGGCGCCCGGGGACAAGATTCGCGCCCGGGGACAAGATCCATTTTAAGCGCCCCTTTTTCTTTTTTTCAACTCTCAAACCCATTATTTTCATCAATAAAATAATATCAAAGCACATTTTGGCGCCCCTAACTAGCTGGCGCCCGGGGACATCTGTCCCCCCTGCCCTCACCACGCTACGCCTCTGCTTTCTGGCTTTCTCCAAATAGACAGAGGATTTATACTTTCTGGCTTTCTCTACACAGACAGAAGTTTATCACTATTTGTAAAGTTGTACAATGACCTTACGCCAAGTTTTAGAGAAAAGACGGATTAGCGGGATTTGACACAAATGCTCAGCGAGTTCGTCTCCCATTTCAAAATGTTCAATATGAAAATGACTATGATACTTTTTTTTCTCTGTCCACCTTTTGAGCGTTTCCCTCTGGATAGTTTCCCGTACCTTACTTGTTTAGACAGTCTGCTGCCTGGCCTTCTCGCAGCATGCCCTGCCCATCTGGCTTGTCCGTGTAAGAACATGTGGGTGCCCAGAAAGTCGGCTTAGTGTAAGATTTGTGCATCAGAGACTTTGCACTGCCACGAAGCTTGCGTAGAAAGCGCAGATGAAAATGTTTTAGTCATCGAAGCATGTCTGCTGCTCAGTATCCCAATCTCGCAGGCGTATTGGAGAGTTGTTAGTTCTATTGCTCTATATACCTTCAGCTTGGAGGTAAGTCTCAGTCTGGTTCGCTCTCAGACATTTCTATAGAGTCTTCCTAATGCTATACGACAAGTACCTATGTTTCGAATCAGCACATTGAACTGTGTATAAGTACTCAATTTAGCCCTTACACTTCAACCTCATTCTAATGAAGACCATAAATCTTGTGCTACAAATGGTTACGGATTCGAAGTTAAATTCCCCAAATCGACTTTGACTCCAAGACTATGCAGCCCTGTTACTTCTTATGACACTTGTATTATTTCTCTACCTGACACCTTGCCTTACCTCAGCCATACGTCCGCAATTGTGAACGATCCTGACACAAAGTGATACTGACACTAGCAGACGTGTGTAACATGACTTGTGCAGGCCCCCGTCCAAGTGGCCGCCCAGGAGCTAGAGGCGACTAATAGTGTTTACTAATAGGAACCTGCGACGACCACATCGGATTGCCGCCAGAGATTTTGGCGTTTAATCGGATCAAAAACAGGAATCGGTGGGAATTGGCTCCGGATTTGTCTGAGAAAGTCTCTCAAAAACGTGTGGCCCCCGCGGCCACTGTCAGGTCATCATTTGACAGTAGGACGGTTGATGAGGGAGGACTTAATAAAGGGAGATGAGGGTGTCTTGGGAAGGGAGATGAGGGTGTCTTGGGACTGAGCTTTCTTTCTCTTTTTTTTTAAAAAAAGTTATAGCTGACATATTATGTGCTGTATAGATATCTATAACACGATGTTGCATATGATATAAATAATGAGTAAAATTAAATAAAAAATTTAAGGAAACCTAAGAGTGATGATTATGAATGACGATGATAAATATCGTTGGCTTGGAAATATATCAAAACAGCACATTTATCCGACCTGTGAAGGTTTCTTTCTTACGTTGACCCTTGAATCTAATTTTGTCAATAATGTAGACACAATTGAATGCGGTTCTAGATGACTCTTCCAGTAACTTGTAAAATTGTCTTATTTATTCGCTTAGTAAGATATTCATTTATTCGCTTAGTAAATATTCATGTATTCGCTTAGTAAATATTCATTTATTCGCTTAGTAACATATTCATGTATTCGCTCAGTAACACCTTTATTTATTCGCTTAGTAACATATTCATGCATTCGCTTAGTAGCATATTCATGTATTCGCTTTTTAACATGTTCATGTATTCGCCCAGTAACACCTTTATTTATTCGCTTAGTAACACATTCATTTATTCGCTTAGTAACACATTCATTTATTCGCTTAGTAACACATTCATTTATTCGCTTAGTAACACATTCATTTATGCGCTTAGTAACACATTCATTTATTCGCTTAGTAACACATTCATTTATTCGCTTAGTAACACATTCATTTATTCGCTTAGTAACACATTCATTTATTCGCTTAGTAACACATTCATTTACGGTCTCGAATTTTGTGAATCCGTTTTCTTGCTCACGTATTTTTCTTTAAATGAACCCCCGCCCCCTTTTCACCAACTCTATATTTCACTATTTTGCTACTCTATATTTCACTATTTTGCTACTCTATATTTCACTATTTTGCTACTCTATATTTCACTATTTTGCTACTCTATATTTCACTATTTTGCTACTCTATATTTCACTATTTTGCTACTCTATATTTCACTATTTTGCTACTCTATATTTCACTATTTTGCTACTCTATATTTTACTATTTTGCTACTCTATATTTCACTATTTTGCTACTCTATATTTCATTATTTTGCTATTTTGCTACTCTATATTTCACTATTTTGCTACTCTATATTTCACTATTTTGCTACGCTATATTTCACTAATTTGCTACTCTATATTTCACTATTTTGCTACTCTATATTTCACTATTTTGCTACTCTATATTTCACTATTTTGCTACTCTATATTTCACTATTTTACTACTCTATATTTCACTATTTTGCTACTCTATATTTTACTATTTTGCTACTCTATATTTCACTATTTTGCTACTCTATATTTCATTATTTTGCTATTTTGCTACTCTATATTTCACTATTTTGCTACTCTATATTTCACTATTTTGCTACGCTATATTTCACTAATTTGCTACTCTATATTTCACTATTTCGCTACTCTATATTTCACTATTTTTTCTACTCTATATTTCACTAATTTGCTACTCTATATTTCACTAATTTGCAACTCCATGTTTCACTATTTTGCTAATCTATATTTCACTATTTTGCATCTTGGAGACCGCAGTCTCATCAAACCATCAAACCATCAGACCATCAAACCATCAAACCATCAAACCATCAAACCATCAGACCATCAAACCATCAAACCATCAAACCATCAAACCATCAAACCATCAAACCATCAAACCATCAAACCATCAAACCATCAGACCATCAAACCATCAAACCATCAAACCATCAAACCATCAAACCATCAGACCATCAAACCATCAAACCATCAAACCATCAAACCATCAAACCATCAAACCATCAAACCATCAAACCATCAAACCATCAGACCATCAAACCATCAGACCATCAAACCATCAAACCATCAAACCATCAAACCATCAAACCATCAAACCATCAAACCATCAAACCATCAGACCAGTGTCCTGGATAACACAAAAGCTGGAAATCCCGTAAATGTGGGCGGGATTTGGGGTGGGTGGGGGTGGGGGATGATTCATTTACCTAGTGTCAAAGATTGTTTTCTAAATATTTTTTTTATTGCAAGTCCTGTGTTGTTTATGCAAGGCGCCAAAAAGCGCCACCTTCCAACGGGCCTCTGACACGCATCCGTCGGGGAAATCTTCGGCTCTTCCAGTCGCTGGGACCATGAACGCCAAACAAGACATCCCACAACTCGTGTTTGCGAGCGTGTCCAACTAGGCCCTGGCCATGCAACAGTTTGGGACTAAACTAGATTTCCCAAACCTAATCCCTGGATCCGTGGATCCCAGCCCACCACCGATCCGAAACATCGACTTTCAAGACTCGTAGTCTCCACTCCTCCTCCCCCCCCTCCCCCCTCCCCCTTAACTATGCTCGTCTTTGGCACACCCGGAAAGGGCCTAATAGGAAGTGAGATACGTATTTTCGGGGAAAGAAATCATACTTAGTAATCTGGTTTACTCCATCTTTTAGCTTTAGAGGCTTTGAAATTGCAATGCTTGATGGGTGATTTGCTTTTAAGTAAGGCCATCAGCAGTAGAATGGCCAAAAGTCTTTGGCGAAAAACAGTCCCTTTCTAAAGAGATGTTAAAATCGGAGTTTTAGTTTTAGACGACTGGACCTGTGTTCATGAATACTAAATATCTCTCTCATGTTGTTCCCCCTTTTAGTTCTGTGTTTCTTTTGTGGCTCTCCTGGATGTGCGTACAAGTCTCCTTGTACTCCAGCTCGTCACGACTGCACTAGTCAACACTTGTACCAATATGCCGATGTAAACAACAACTCACTTATCACTTGGTCTGGCCCACAAACCACAACAACAACCCCGATGTAGTATCAAGGGGGGGGGCGCGACCATCTCGCCTAATCCAGGAGCCCCTCGATCGGTGCACACACTCACCCCAATGTATTGTGATCACGTAACTGTAACACGAACCCTGGTAACTGTCTCACACGGCTTTTCCGTTACTGTTACTTTGACCCCACGACGTGGTCAGCTGACACGGACCCGGGCTTAATCTCCGCGTATTGTCACCTGTGCGATGACCAGAGTCCGGGTGTACAAATATTAACCTAGCCTCTCTCTACCTTAGCACGGTGTTTCACTGGCGATACCAGAAGATGAGGTTTATGGACGTACGGTGACAACGTCCACTGTATGAATCGCAACAAGGAAACGACGCATCACTGAGTCGCTGCAACAGTTGGTTATCCATAGGACCCGTGGGTTAAGAGACAACTCACTGCGGCCATTGGCTTACGCGACATTTACCTTGAACAATCAGATGGCTTGTAGGGACAAGACCGTTGCCGAAGATGAGGCCTGAACTCTTTTTTTTCTTTTTTAATTAATTTTTTTTTTACAATAATTTAATATTAGAGTTATAATTTTATCATTCATAGGACCTGTGGGTTGAGAGACAATTGGCTGTGGTCATTGGCTTACGCGACATTTACCTTGAACAATCAGACGGCTTGTAGAGACGTGACAGCTGCCGGAGAAGGGGATTAAAACCTTTTATTCTTTAAAAAATTTTGTTCAATAATTTAATATTAGCGTTAATTAGTTTTAAACAAAAATATTTCGTAACTAAAAGAGAAATGTTTACATGACCGTGTTAAAAAAACCAACTGCGTTATTGCGGGTTAATAACCCCGTTGAAAGTTTGACAAATAATACCCGTATTCCAGTTACAATAAAGTATTACTTATCTATGGGGGTAACTAGACTCTGTGGTTGCTCGTATGCTCTATGAAGTGGAACGAAAATGATGCCCTTAAACTTAAAAAAATACAAATATATTTTTTTTTTAAATAAAAAAAAAATAAGTAAATAAAATAAAGAAATAAAATAAATTATAACAAAAAAAAGAACAAATATTTAAAACAATACAAATTTTAAAAAAAAATGGGCGGCCAGGTTGGCCCGAACTTTCCGACTCCATCTTTTGACGGCAGTGTTAAGCATTTTTCTCAACGACCCTTGTTTTACTAGACTTGAGAATCTTTTAGAGCCACAGCCGTAAGTGAGGCAACAATTCATAGTGCAAGTCAAACGTTTACGAGCCCGTTCGATTTATTTCAGGATGGCGCACTTGCCGCTATTTCAAGGTCAGGTCAATAAATGAGTTTACTGACATGACTCGTAGGGTCTACTTATCATCCGGTGCAACACACAATTCTTTACTGGCCACTTCTAAACTAGCAATTATTACATTTAAACACTCAAAAATATCTGGGCTGTGGTGTTATATTTTTGATGTTATTTCAGTGATATTATTTTTTCATAAAACAGGTAACTCTCAAAATATTTATTATTCGGTTATTATTGTAACTGTGTTGTTTTTTTTTCTTCCTTCTTTACAACTTCAATCAGCGAAATGCATTCTGAAAATAATATTTCAGCCAATGTCGTCATTGCCAGTTACCATCTGTGACGTGACACTGACACATGAGGAGAGATCGGTCTGATGAAGGCACGGGATCAATCAGATCAATACCTGTGGCCTGTCTGCCTGAGCAATGACCTATCTCCGAAAACCAAGGACTTCGCGTTCCTTAAAACTGATTGAAACCAAACAAAAACCTTGACAATTATTTAGTTAATGTTCACCAGCCGTCCCGTAGTCTCGAGCCTTGAGATAATAGGCGGCTGCCCCCCCCCCCGATACACATTGACACTGGAGAAAGAATGGAAGGTTGCCCCCATCTCAGACAGTGTTGTGACATCTCAGACGCTATATTTGAAGACATACTGACTTTTTAAGTCGGACATTTTCGTGTTATTCCCGTTGCAGGTAACAAAAGGTTTCAAACAGAAGAAGACAGACTTTTTGTTTTAAGGGAAGAAAAATGACCAAGGGAGGGGGGGGGGGAAATTGGAACAAATCAGGGGTCGACAACAAATGACTTCTATTCACAAAGTTGGTCGGGGAAATTTGCAGGACAAACGAGGTGGCAAACATCCTCTACGATGGCAGGGCAACCTGGCAAGCAGACATTTTGACAGAAGCCTGCGACTGAGGCCAGGACAGACCGAGTCAGCCGGTCTTTGCTAGCATCTCGCGAAAGGGGCAAATTTGCTCTGGGTCCGTAACGCCCTGTCACTAAGTTGGGCAATGAGAAAGCCATATTTGCTTGCCCGCCCCTAGGGCACACACTGGCACACATACAAACAGGGCAGCCACGTTAAGACAATAGGAATTCGACAATCGGACGGCGGTGTTTTAAGAGCCTGAACCCTTCCAACACTCGGGGCTAATGGCGACGTGCGAGTATTAAAAATGATATTCCGTGCATTAAGTTTGTCCATCGCGTTTCTCACAGCACCTAAGCTGGGGATGCGGTGGGCCAAAGGGACGGGGGATGGGGGGGGGCGGGGGTGGGCGGGTTTGTATTCTGACACGGTGGCAAGGAAAACGGTTTGGTGTATTGTGTTGAATGAGTCAACATCTTCGAACGTGTCAGCCATGACAATGCGTTTGTTTGGATTTGTTTGTTTGTTTGTTTGTTGTTATGGTTTTAATACTCGCGCTTGTGTTTGAAAAGACACCTGAGTCACTCACCCCCCCCCCCCCCCCAAAAAAAAAAATTGAAAACACAAAGTGTGGTAACTTGTTGAAGTAGGTGATTAAGGGTGGCGTCGTATGGTATTTTTTTTTTTTACAGTGTCAGCGGACTCTTCAAAGCAAGTCTCTCTCTAATAGGACTTGTCATTTAATGGCGACAATCTATTAATAGAACTGATGTCATCATTACTCATCATCCGGGTACTCAGCGCGGACAAAATGTCAACACTGTTCAGTACTACTATGTTAGCGAAGTGTCCCTGAAACTTGTTTACAACTCTATTTTACGAAATATTTTACACATATTTTTTTTACTTCTATTTTCTGAAATGGGAATTCATTGCGCGAACGGCACATGTAACAGTAACTCTAGATACAAGGATCGTCCGAACGCTATGCTGAAACACACTATAAGCTGCCATGTTTTAAGTAATATTTGTCCGCCGACCTTCTGAAAATAGTACGCTATGACGTTTTCCGGTCTGAGAAATGACAAAGCCTATTATGAACAATTGGTTTACAGCTAGATTTTCAAAACTCTATTAAATTCTGCCACTGGAGTATCGTTATTCAAAATGAAGCTACAATTATTTATGTTCCAACATATATTGGATATACGTTAAAAAAAAAAAAAAAAAGAAACGATATACAGAGAAATTGACGATCACCATTTAGTAAGATAGACTTTGATTAATTCCAAATGGTGATATTGTGTCGAAAAGCTGAATTAATATTCAAAAATCTATTAAATTCTGCCACTTGAGTATAGTTATTCAAAATGAAGCTACAATTATTTATGTTCCAAAATATATTGGAAAAAAGTTAAAAAAAAAAAAAAAAAGAAACGATATACAGAGAAATTGACGATCACCATTTAGTAAGATAGACTTTGATTAATTCCAAATGGTGATATTGTGTCGAAAAGCTGAATTAATTTGTTTTCCTTTCTAAGACTCATTGGTGCGTTTGTACAGGAAATCAATGGCGTGATGGAAACATCTTATACACCTTTGTGTTTATCTCCGTTGCAATAGGTTGAGATAGACAAGACAGTTTAACAAAATCCTTGTTGCGGTGGAGTTTAAGCTGCGGTTCCTTAAATTTTTATGAGTCATTTTTCTTAGCTCGGAACAGTTCGTAGCCTTGTCACAATGAACGCCTCCTTGAACAGCACGTGCCACTGTCACAAATAACTAGCATAGTAATGAATGTATGTTTTCATTTTGTCAATAATGGAAATTTAATTATCGATTTATGAGATCTATAATTTAATTTAGAAAAATGTATTTCTGGTGACGCTGATCGATTCTTTCGCTGGGTATACACGGTATACGTGTTGAAGGGTATCGGTGTTGAAGAGTATCGTATCCATGTTGGAGGGTATTGTATCAGTGTTGAAGAGTATCGTATCAGTGTTATAAAAGAGTAACTAAAAGAAGAGGTTACGATTAATATATTTTAAACGCCTTGGGGATTGAAATATATGAACACATATTTGGAGTTAGCCTAATAAATGTTTCACCTTTCAAGTTGATGGAAGGCTCAACTACCTGGTGATTCAAAAGATAAGCAACCATGTAATTTATCAAGGAAACTTGAGGGAGGAGTAGAAAAGAATATATTGTATATTATTTAATTAAGTTTTCAATAAATTGCGGCTTCGGAGAGGCACACCATTAGCGTAGAGTTAGGCACAACATTAGTGTAGAGTTAGGCACAACATTAGTGTATGGAGTTAGGCCCCAACATTAGTGTAGAGTTAGGCACCAACATTAGTGTAGAATTAGGCACAAAATTAGTGTAGAGTTAGGCACAAAATTAGTGTAGAGTTAGGCAAGATAATAGTCGTTCACACACAAAAAAAAAACACGCATCTCTAGATATCAGAGTGTTCTCACCAACATATTACAGTGCTGGATATCAAAGTGTTCTCACCAACATATTACAGTGCTGGATATCAGAGTGTTCTCACCTACATATTACAGTGCTGGATATCAGAGTGTTCTCACCAACATATTACAGTGCTGGATATCAGAGTGTTCTCACCAACATATTACAGTGCTGGATATCAGAGTGCTCTCACCAACATATTGCAGTGCTGGATATCAGAGTGTTCTCACCAACATATTACAGTGCTGGATATCAGAGTGTTCTCACCAACATATTGCAGTGCTGGATATCAGAATAATTATAAATATCAACAAGGAAGGATAATGCTGCTTAAGAGACATATTCCCCCCCCCCTTCCTTTTTCATAAATCACTATCTATAACAGGTCATGAGCGACCCTTTGGATCCTATTGTCGGTCCATCTGCCAGGTATGAATAATGTGGATAAAATAGAGACTTGAACCATGCTATCCAACAAAGATATTATATGGATTAAATAGAGACTTGAACCATGCTATCCAAAAAAATGATATTATGTGGATAGAGACAGCACTATTTGAATATTGTTACACATACACTCGTTTATGTTTACTGTTAAGGACGGCAAAACTAAAAGTGCCTGCAACACAGGGCTGTAGTTTCCACTTATGTAGTCCACACCACTCAGATATCGCTCACAAATATTTTCAATTAAAAAGAAACAGCCACTCAAAATGAAACGTGATCTCCAACCATCCAAGGTCTCCAGTCACCAACCATCCAAGGTCTCCAGTCACCAACCATCCAATGACTGTAATCACCAACCATCCAATGACTGTAATCCCCAACTATCCAAGGACTGCAATCACCAACCATCCAATGACTGCTATAAACCAACCATCCAATGACTGTAATCACCAACCATCCAATGACTGTAATCACCAACCATCCAATGACTGTAATCACCAACCATCCAATGACTATAATCACCAACCATCCAATGACTGTAATCACCAACCATCCAATGACTGTAATCAGCAACCATCCAATGACTGTAATCACCAACCATCCAATGACTATAATCATCAACCATCCAATGACTGTAATCACCAACCATCCAATGACTGTAATCACCAACTATCCAAGGACTGCAATCACCAACCATCCAATGACTGTAATCACCAACCATCCAATGACTGTAATCACCAACCATCCAATGACTGTAATCACCAACCATCCAATGACTGTAATCACCAACCATCCAATGACTGTAATCCCCAACTATCCAAGGACTGCAATCACCAACCATCCAATGACTGCTATAAACCAACCATCCAATGACTGTAATCACCAACCATCCAATGACTGTAATCACCAACCATCCAATGACTGTAATCACCAACCATCCAATGACTATAATCACCAACCATCCAATGACTGTAATCACCAACCATCCAATGACTGTAATCACCAACCATCCAATGACTGTAATCACCAACCATCCAATGACTGTAATCACCAACCATCCAATGACTGTAATCACCAACCATCCAATGACTATAATCACCAACCATCCAATGACTATAATCACCAACCATCCAATGACTATAATCACCAACCATCCAATGACTATAATCACCAACCATCCAATGACTATAATCACCAACCATCCAATGACTGTAATCACCAACCATCCAATGACTATAATCACCAACCATCCAAGGACTGCAATCACAAACCATCCAAGGACTGCAATCACCAACCATCCAATGACTGCAATCACCAACCATCGAAGGACTGTAATCACCAACCATCCAATGACTGTAATCACCAACCATCCAATGACTATAATCACCAACCATCCAATGACTGTAATCACCAACCATCCAATGACTATAATCACCAACCATCCAATGACTGTAATCACCAACCATCCAATGACTATAATCACCAACCATCCAATGACTGCAATCACGAACCATCCAAGGACTGTAATCACCAACCATCCAATGACTGTAATCACCAACCATCCAAGGACTGCAATCACAAACCATCCAAGGACTGCAATCACCAACCATCCAATGACTGCAATCACCAACCATCCAATGACTGCAATCACCAACCATCCAAGGACTGCAATCACCAACCATCCAATGACTGCTATAAACCAACCATCCAATAACTTTAATCACCAACCATCCAATGACTGTAATCACCAACCATCCAAGGACTGCAATCACCAACCATCCAATGACTGCAATCACCAACCACCCAATGACTGCAATCACCAACCATCCAATGTCTGTAATCACCAACCATCCAATGACTGCAATCACCAACCATCCAATGACTGCAATCACCAACCATCCAATGACTGTAATCACCAACCACCCAAGGACTGCAATCACCAACCATCCAATGACTGCAATCACCAACCATCCAATGACTGCAATCACCAACCATCCAATGACTGCAATCACCAACCATCCAAGGGACTGCAATCACCAACCATCCAATGACTGCTATAAACCAACCATCCAATAACTTTAATCACCAACCATCCAATGACTGTAATCACCAACCACCCACGGACTGCAATCACCAACCATCCAATGACTGCAATCACCAACAATCCAATGACTGCAATCACCAACCATCCAAGGACTGCAATCACCAACCATCCAATGACTGCTATAAACCAACCATCCAATAACTTTAATCACCAACCATCCAATGACTGTAATCACCAACCATCCAAGGACTGCAATCACCAACCATCCAATGACTGCAATCACCAACCACCCAATGACTGCAATCACCAACCATCAAATGACTGCAATCACCAACCATCCAATGACTGCAATAACCAACCATCCAATGACTGTAATCACCAACCATCCAATGACTGCAATCACCAACCATCCAATGACTGCAATCACCAACCATCCAATGACTGCAATCACCAACCATCCAATGACTGTAATCCCCAACCATCCAATGACTGCAATCACCAACCATCCAATGACTGCAATCACCAACCATCCAATGACTGCAATCCCCAACCATCCAATGACTGCAATCACCAACCATCCAATGACTGTAATCACCAACCATCTTTTAAAAAAAATCCCGCCAGCTTAGTGTATAATTTCAACAAATCTCTTACCTCCCATTACTTTTTTTTTTTTAACATCGCAACAACTTTCAAAATCTACATATCACATACCACGTAGCACGTACCACATATCACATACCACGTAGCACGTACCCCATATCACATACCACGTAGCACGTACCCCATATCACATAACACGTAGCACGTACCACATATCACATACCACGTAGCACGTACCACATATCACATACCACGTAGCACGTACCCCATATCACATACCACGTAGCACGTACCCCATATCACATACCACGTAGCACGTACCCCATATCACATACCACGTAGCACGTACCACATATCACATACCACGTAGCACGTACCCCATATCACATACCACGTAGCACGTACCCCATATCACATACCACGTAGCACGTACCACATATCACATACCACGTAGCACGTACCCCATATCACATACCACGTAGCACGTACCACATATCACATACCACGTAGCACGTACCCCATATCACATACCACGTAGCACGTACCCCATATCACATACCACGTAGCACGTACCACATATCACATACCACGTAGCACGTACCACATATCACATACCACGTAGCACGTACCACATATCACATACCACGTAGCACGTACCACATATCACATACCACGTAGCACGTACCACATATCACATACCACGTAGCACGTACCACATATCACATACCACGTAGCACGTACCACATATCACATACCACGTAGCACGTACCACATATCACATACCACGTAGCACGTACCACATATCACATACCACGTAGCACGTACCACATATCACATACCACGTAGCACGTACCACATATCACATACCACGTAGCACGTACCACATATCACATACCACGTAGCACGTACCACATATCACATACCACGTAGCACGTACCACATATCACATACCACGTAGCACGTACCACATATCACATACCACGTAGCACGTACCACATATCACATACCACGTAGCACGTACCACATATCACATACCACGTAGCACGTACCACATATCACATACCACGTAGCACGTACCACATATCACATACCACGTAGCACGTACCACATATCACATACCACGTAGCACGTACCACATATCACATACCACGTAGCACGTACCACATATCACATACCACATAGCACGTACCCCATATCACATACCACGTAGCACGTACCACATATCACATACCACGTAGCACGTACCCCATATCACATACCACATATCACATACCACATAGCACGTACCACATATCACATACCACATATCACATACCACGTAGCACGTACCCCATATCACATACCACATATCACATACCACATATCACATACCACGTAGCACGTACCACATATCACATACCACATAGCACGTACCCCATATCACATACCACGTAGCACGTACCACATATCACATACCACGTAGCACGTACCCCATATCACATACCACATATCACATACCACATAGCACGTACCACATAGCACGTACCACATATCACATACCACGTAGCACGTACCCCATATCACATACCACATATCACATACCACATAGCACGTACCCCATATCACATACCACGTAGCACGTACCACATATCACATACCACGTAGCACGTACCCCATATCACATACCACATATCACATACCACGTAGCACGTACCCCATACCACATACCACATAGCACATACCACATACCACATACCACATACCACATACCACGTAGCACGTACCCCATACCACATACCACGTAGCACGTACCACATACCACATACCACATATCACATACCACGTAGCACGTACCACATATCACATACCACGTAGCACGTACCACATATCACATACCACATAGCACGTACCACATATCACATACCACATAGCACGTACCACATACCACATACCACATAGCACGTACC
>CAXITT010000029.1:2084964-2097030 GCA_964033795.1 Lymnaea stagnalis
ATATTTATTTATTTATTTATTTAGGCATTTTTATATAGCGCTTATCATAAAGCTCTAAGCGCTTTACAATTATTAAAACATGTAAACTAAGTAAATACAAATGAGACACTAGGATAGTAACTACTATACTATAGAAACAAGGAAAATGGCTATAAAACGAGGACAGTTTGACACTTCAGGATCAACCCGAAACAGAAAATGAGGTAGGGCTGAGCTCACCACGCTATACATACAAATATTATCAAAAGAGACATAATCATGACATTAAAATAAAATACATTTATGAAATAAAGAACAGCAAAAAATGTATATTCACCCACCCCACCCAATAACTTTTACAAGGCAAACCATGGACGGCAGCCAGCAAGATCGTTTATCGGTCAGAGGGAGGGGAATCACTCAGGGTAGTATAATTTAAAGAGATGTGTTTTTAGTGCAGTTTTGAAGGCCTGGGTGGTTGCGTATGTGTAGTGGCAAAGAATTCCATTGTTTGGCTGCGCAGAAAGAGAAAGATCGTTTACAATATGTTTTAGTGTGTTTCTTGGGAACGGACAGAATACGGGTGTCTGCGGAGGAGCGAAGCTGTCGAAGGGGTGAATAGACAGAAAGAAGTTTGGTTGGATAGGAAGGGCAGGAATCCAAGAAAAAGCTGTGACAGAGAACAGACAGCTTGTAGTCAATGCGTGCCTGTATAGGGAGCCAATGAAGGGAATGGAGTAGTGGAGTGACGTGATCACGTTTTTTTTTTTGCCTTTTAAACTAGCCTGGCAGCAGAGTTACGAAATTTCTGCAGTTTTTCTATGCAGTGTTTTGGTGAACCTGACAGAAGAGAGTTGCAATAGTCAAGACAGTGTCGACTAAGACAGAGGAGAACATTGCTTTGATTGAAGGAAAAAGTCCTACACCGCCACGGACACAAGTCAAATGGGACAGCAGGGTGAATTGTTTTCTTCCGTAATTATTAACCATTAATATACACTCAAACCCGTTATTTTTAAAACTTACTTTACCCAGAAACAAGCAGAATGGAGCAGAATGTTATTTTTATATACAATGTGGCGACGTTTACTTTTCATTCAACACAACAGTGGCTATTTTAAAAAAAGGTTGCCCACCTTGCCAGGGTCTAGGAATGATGAGTTAACAATGATACGTTTCACAACGTTCAGGCGTCCAGTGAATTAACCCTCAGCTCAATGATCTCATGTAATGAGCAAATATATCTTAGACATAACACTCAACACAATGTTCTTATGTAATTTGGAAAGCTTTCTTACACATAGGACAATGATCTCATGTAATGAGCAAATATATCTTAGACATAACACCCAACACAATGTTCTTATGTAATTTGGAAAGCTTTCTTACACATAGCACAATGATCTCATGTAATGAGCAATTATATCTTAGACATAACACCCAACACAATGTTCTTATGTAATTTGGAAAGCTTTCTTACACATAGCACAATGATCTCGTGTAATGAGCAAAGATATCTTACACATAACACCCAACACAATGTTCTCATGTAATTTGGAAAGCTTTCTTACACATAGCACAATGTTCTCATGTAATGAGCAAAGCTATCTTACACATAACACCCAACACAATTGTCATATTTGATGAGCAAAGCTATCTTACACATAACACCCAACACAATTGTCATATTTGATGAGGAAAGCTAATCTTACACATAACACCCAACACAATTGTCATATTTGATGAGGAAAGCTAATCTTACACATAACACCCAACACAATTGTCATATTTGATGAGGAAAGCTAATCTTACACATAACACCCAACACAATTGTCATATTTGATGAGGAAAGCTAATCTTACACATAACACCCAACACAATGTTCATATTTGATGAGGAAAGCTAATCTTACACATAACACCCAACACAATGTTCATATTTGATGAGGAAAGCTAATCTTACGCACCGTGCACATGAAAGACATTCCTTTTTGTGCATCATTAAAATCTTACATTAAAAGTTCATGACCGAACTACCCACAGAGAAAATTCATTATTTGTTCTTATTTGTAAAGCTTATAAAAGGAAAACATGAACATTGATCTCCGGATCTAGGTATTTCCCATGGCCCTACACAATGCTAGGAAGAAATTTATTTTAAAAAAAATAAAAAAATTCATAGATCCTACATAGTTACCAACATCTCCCTACTTATCACCAACTACATCAAATTATTAGAATTTGCAAAGAGTTTGGACCGACAATTAGTCTACAGCAAAAAAAAAACATGTCATGTTGCAAGAAGCACTGTCCCCTCCAATCATATCTACTGAGGGCCATAATCTGTTGGTTGTTGAGCATTTCACATACCTTGGATCCAATATTTCCAGTTCTCTCTCCGTTGATGAAGAGATAAACACCAGGATCGCAAAAGCAGCAGCAACTATGCCTGAACTGAACAAGCGGTTGTGGAATAATATCATTCTAACTGAAAAAAAACAACAATACTAAGTGACTATCAGGCATGTGTGCTTAGTACGCTCCTATATGGCAGTGAAGTGTGGACCACATATACCAGTCTTGAGCGGAAACTCAACAGCTTCCATCAAAGACATCTGCGTCGTATTTTACGCATTCGATAGCAGGACAATGTGCTTTATAACACAGAGGTCTTGGGACGTGCAAACATGTGTAGCATATTCCCCACTCTTAGCAAGAGGTGCCTTCGATGGTTAGGCCATGTTAAAAGAGTTGAGGACGGCCGTATCCCACAGATGCTGCTTTATGGATAGTTGGCAGAAGGGACAAGACTTGTTGGACGGCCACGACCTGAGATTTAAGGACGTTTGTAAAAGTAGCATGAGGGAAGCCAGGATTGATATCAACAAATGGGAGATCTTTGCCGAACAACGTTCCAGCTGGCGAACAGCAGTGTATGAAGGAGTAACAAAGGGCAGACGTTGCGTGAAATGAAGTCCTTGAAACAAAAAGAACAATATGGATGAACAAACATAACCAGGATTCAATATTCTCCTGCGAGAAGAGCAGTCGAGATTGTCATTCATTCAGAACTTGCCTGGTGAGCCACTCGTCGAAGTGTAGGACTACATAGCTACTCCATCGTCTCGCGAAGACTTAATGATGCCATATATACACCTGCTTAGATTTTCATAGGTGTGTTCCCAAATAATTGTCTGTCACGGTCAGAAACGCAGATCTGGTGCGCATGTCTTTGACGCACGATGGTATTGATGCAGGCCTCACTGTTGTCACAGAAGACAAATTAATTGCGACCGGCAGATATAAGCCATTTTTATTGCATTCGTACATTGTGCCGCCTCGGGTGGACTTTGAATTTGCCACCCCCTCCCCGAAAACATTACATATAAAAATATAAAAGTGATTTTTAGTTCAGTGAAAACCTGGAAATAACGAATCTTAAAATTGCGTGGCACTGGCTTCTGCGCTAAATCAACCCGGAACAGAAATGGTTTTTGTTCTTTTGGGGTGGGGTTTGGGATGTAGGAAAAATGACACCGAATGCTCCCAAACCTTAGTGGGTGCAGGAGCTGACTTGGCGCTTATTGAGCCACTCCCCTGAAATATTTTGATACATTCAAAATAAAAGGAATCATTTTGGCACATACCTGAATGTAGTTGTGCATCTATCTCCACATCCAAATCTATCTCCACATCCAAATCTATCTCCACATCCAAATCTATCTCCACATCCAAATCTATCTCCACATCCAAATCTATCTCCACATCCAAATCTATCTCCACATCCAAATCTATCTCCACATCCAAATCTATCTCCACATCCAAATCTATCTCCACATCCAAATCTATCTCCACATCCAAATCTATCTCCACATCCAAATCTATCTCCACATCCAAATCTATCTCCACATCCAAATCTATCTCCACATCCAAATCTATCTCCACATCCAAATCTATCTCCACATCCAAATCTATCTCCAAATCCAAATCTATCTCCACATCCAAATCTATCTCCACATCCAAATCTATCTCCACATCCAAATCTATCTCCACATCCAAATCTATCTCCACATCCAAGACCAAAAGAAAAATATTTGATTTTTTTTTTTCATTTCCAAAAAGTATATATTCCTTAATTTAAAAAAAAAAAATAACACTTTAATTTTTTTAAGCTTCTGCATTATTAAATGATTTTTCTTTTTAAGTGCTTGTGCGACTGACCGTAACAAAAAGCACTTACTACAATTTATATGTCCTGCTGTCTGCATGTGTGAGTCAAATGATTTATGTCCCTGGGTTATATTAGACTCAGGGTGGAAAGGCCAAAGAATAGAGCTTTCAATTCTGGCTTCTTTATATGTATAACATTTAACATTAATTGTATAAATTGCTGCAACTCAAGGGTCCTAATTTGGATGAAATCTAAAGCGTACTTTTGTTTTTTTTAAGTGTAGGTCTGTATTATTCAAGCTGACACATAGGCCAGCATTGACGTCACATAGGCCAGCCAGGACGTCACATAGGCCAGCAGAGACGTCACATAGGCCAGCAAGGACGTCACATAGGCCAGCAGAGACGTCACATAAGCCAGAATTGACGCACATAGGCCACAATTGACGTCATAAAGGCCACCATTGACGTCACATAGGTCAGCATTGATGTCACGTAGGCCAGCATTGAGCTTGTTATTTTAAGTTACGTCACGTCATCAAAAGAAAACATCGCTCAAACTCCACCCTTTGATGGCTAACCTCTAGTTAACGGCCTCAAACTCTACCCTTTGATGGCTAACCTCTAGTTAACGGTCTCAAACTCCACCCTTTGATGGCTAACCTCTAGTTAACGGCCTCAAACTCCACCCTTTGATGGCTAATCTCTAGTTAACGGTCTCAAACTCCACCCTTTGATGGCTAACCTCTAGTTAACGGTCTCAAACTCCACCCTTTGATGGCTAACCTCTAGTTGACGGTCTCAAACTCCACCCTTTGATGGCTAACCTCTAGTTAACGGCCTCAAACTCCACCCTTTGATGGCTAACCTCTAGTTGACGGTCTCAAACTCCACCCTTTGATGGCTAACCTATAGTTAACGGCCTCAAACTCCACCCTTTGATGGCTAACCTCTAGTTAACGGTCTCAAACTCCACCCTTTGATGGCTAACCTCTAGTTAACGGTCTCAAACTCCACCCTTTGATGGCTAACCTCTAGTTGACGGTCTCAAACTCAACCCTTTGATGGCTAACCTCTAGTTAACGGTCTCAAACTCCACCCTTTGATGACTGACTCCTAGTTGAAGGCCTCAAACTCCACCCTTTGATGGCTAACTCCTAGTTGACGCTTGTTGTTGTTTTACTTCGCCCTCGGTTTTTTCGACCACATATTTCTATTTAACTGGGCCAGCCAATTAGATGTCCAATATCTCAAGACAGTATGTAGTCATTTAATTCAGTGATACAGTTATGCCTTGTGTCCTTCGCCTCAAACCCACCCCCCCATCTACCCCAAAGCCCTCTCCTCCTTTTACTACTCTGCTGCTTCGTACGCTTAAAAATGTTTTTTTCTGTCTTCGATTGAGGATTCAATGTTTGACCAAGACTTCTAAAAGAAGTAAGTGTGTGACTTATGCTTTTGTATTATTAATACATGATGATCATTTGTTTAGCTTATTCTAATTGTAGAACTGTCCCTGAAAATTTTCCATATTACAGCTGAACGAAAACTTAAAATAAATGTTATGTCATTAGCAAAGAGTATTAAGATCAATGATCTGTATCTATCTATTCATTTAAAAAAGAGAGGCAGTCTTCAGCCAATTCTTTTGGGGCCATTATATATAAACCTTGCCCGATTTTGCTCAAAGATTACACATCTACCTTCGGAGCCCTAATAAACTGATGATGAGAAAATCACCCAGTTACGAGCTTGTGGTCAATTGGTCACTCTGAAAGTGCTACAACCTCAATTATTTTCCATCTGTATTGTTAGGGTTTGTTTCATGTTGCATTTCTAGTGTAACTTGTGGTGGGAAATAGGCAGATATCTCTAGTGTAAAATTTCTCATAGAAAACTCTAAACGACAGCAAGAGGACCTCAATTCTGACGTGCTGCGTCTTGGACTAATGCAAAAAAAAAAAAACAATTAAAACAAAAAAATCTCAAGTTAGCAAGTGTGTGTGTGTGACTGAATCAGAAAATTTCCATAAAGAAAAGAAATAAACAATGTTCTTGGCGAGTCGCACCTTGTGGTGACGATGGTGGATGGCCGCTGCAGTTTCAAACTTAGCTTAGAAATCCAAGGAAATCAAGCAACATCACGGATGATTAATTAGAATAGTAGATTCAACTTGAGCATCCACAGAGCTAATAAAATATTCCGTTATGTAATTTGGGGTTTAGCTTATATCAGACGTACATTGTTTTGCGCTCCAAATCTATAATGTGAGATCCAAGGTCACCCAGTACAGTCTCAATATATTTATGTTCGCAGCTGTCCCGTACCTATTTTTAGCACGGAGACCCCGAGATACTCGATCATTGAGTTAACCTACAATTTTAGATACTTTGCTATTTAAATTGAACACTACAGTAGTATATTAGTTAGTTTGGATACTGGTGTACGCGCCAAGTTCATTTGAGACACAGTGTATTTCAACATGTGTTAGTAACTAGAACGAATTGCGTTATAACATTTAGTTATAAACGCTTGCATACGTGAGTCTATAAAAGACATGCCGCGCGGTCCTATATCTTACTATGACGATATCATTTAAAGGGTACGTTCCATGAGCTTTACAAGTAATGAGCTTTACAAGTAATTAAGTTAAAACACTACTTAACATGATAAGTATTAAACAGGTATCGCTCATCTGATGGCGCAATAATTTGTACTCTATAACACAATAAAGAAGTAACCTACTTTTTACTTACAACGTGGCTTGACTAACCGGTGACATATATGATTAAGAACTGATGTTGCTTGCTACAAGTCGTTTCTGTCAACTCAAAAATGAGTGTATCGCATCGGACCTGTCTGATGTAGGACACAGGAGGACAATGACGTCAGCGTTGCGTTTTGGTCACAAAATGGACACTGGTCATGCATAACGGACCAATCAAGAGGTTAGGGACCAGCACACAGCGTTTTCCTACATTTATTTTCATTGGGTGTTTAAGTGTTATATAATAAAGCCTCGGATTTACCCATGGCTATCAAAGTGACACTCAGGGCATGTGCCACCTTACTGCACTTGAGTGCCACCTTGATACACAGTATATATTAACAGGTTTTAAATATGTATGTTATGTACACTTTCGTCTCACCGAGATATTTATTTTTGGAGATTCTTAAGTGGTAATATGAAATAATAAACTCATCATTGCGAACATGTGCAAGCAAAGCGCCTCCAAAATGTGCCGGACATTTGTTTAATGATACCTCTGTAAAGCTAGCCCTTGTCCTCATGATACCTCTGTAAAGCTAGCCCTTGTCCCCATGATACCTCTGTAAAGCTAGCCCTTGTCCCCATGATACCTCTGTAAAGCTAGCTATTGTCCTCATGATACCTCTGTAAAGCTAGCCTTTGTCCTCATGATACCTCTGTAAAGCTAGCCCTTGTCCCCATGATACCTCTGTAAAGCTAGCCCTTGTCCCCATGATACCTCTGAAAAGCTAGCCCTTGTCCCCATGATACCTCTGTAAAGCTAGCCCTTGAGCTTATGATACCTCTGTAAAGCTAGTCATTGTCCTCAAGATACCTCTGTAAAGCTAGCCCTTGTCCCCATGATACCTCTGTAAAGCTAGTCATTGTCCTCATGATACCTATGTAAAGCTAACCCTTGTCCTCATGATACCTCTGTAAAGCTAGTCATTGTCCTCATGATACCTCTGTAGAGCTAGCCCTTGTCCCCATGATACCTCTGTAAAGCTAGCCCTTGTCCTCATGATACCTCTGTAGAGCTAGCTATTGTCCTCATGATACCTCTGTAAAGCTAGCCCTTGTCCCCATGATACCTCTTTAAAGCTAGATATTGTCCTCATGATAACTCCGCTAACGACACCCCTTGTCCTCATGATACCTCTGTAAAGCTAGCCCTTGTCCTCGTGATAGTGATGCGTCTGTAAAGCTAGCCCCTCTGCTCGCCGTATTCTTTTTTGTAACTGCTTAGTGGTATATGATAAAATAGTCAAAATAAATTCGTTGCTGTTGAGCTCCTGGACAATCACTCTACAATGAATATTTCCTACTTGAAACAAAAAAACAAAAACAAAAATCAAAATAATACAAACAAACCCCCTCCCCCCCAAAAAAAAAAAACCCACCTCAGACTAGTCCCACATACCCCGAAAAGTAAAATACAAACTCCCCGTTTTNCCCCCTTTTAGGGGGGGCCCCGCCCCCCCCCCCCCCCATTATGAAGCCTCCATTCGCTAAAGATTACGTCACCCAGTCTGCCGGTAGGCTAGTTAACGTAACGTGATTTGCCCCCCCCCCTCCCAACCCCCCAAAACCTGTCAGC
Source organism: Lymnaea stagnalis (assembly GCA_964033795.1). Taxonomy (NCBI): domain Eukaryota; kingdom Metazoa; phylum Mollusca; class Gastropoda; family Lymnaeidae; genus Lymnaea; species Lymnaea stagnalis. Next base: position 2,093,460 of record CAXITT010000029.1, read on the forward strand.
CTGGAAATGGTCTCATGGGGAGGATCGAAAAATGAAAGGCTGGAGGTAAATCAACGGTACGGCCGCCAACACTGACTTGAGATCAGGTCACTGTTCAAACACGGTGTTAAAACACGTGTTTGGTAGTCACACAAAATAAAGATCACAGGCTTTCAGGAGCCCGGGCCTGGCATGCACCTAACGAACCGGTGTTGACAAACTCGGGGATTATTTTTACATTTAGCGGAATCACCGGCTTAATACCCTTCGGGGGGTGGGGGAGGGTGGGGAGCGTTTAGGGGAGGGGGGTGGATGGATCGAACCTCGAAAATTGGTGAGTTTTACCAATAGCTTGAAGTGTTCGCACGACGCTGATGGGATAAATAAAATCTGCAGTTGTGTCGTCGAGGGACTCTTAAATTAGCCGTGTTAGTAGCAGACGGCTTAGACACGTTACGTGATGCTTAATGTGCGAATTGGGTTAGGGTTAAGCGATGGTGTATGGTTTAATACATGGGGATGAAATGTCTGATACGCCAGGTCTTAAAAGGTAAAGGTCGCTCTTGGTCAAGTGGTTCTTTGACATCTGTTTTCTAAAGGTTTCAATGAAAGGAAATAAGAACAAGAATTGTGAGATGAAATGATGAGGAAAACAAAATATACGTTCCAATAAAAGGTGGCGATGTGAGGGACGTCTGTAAAATGGATTGTTACACTGTCTCCGGGTTGTTACACAGTCCCCGGGTTGTTACACTGTCCCCGGGTTGTTGCACTGTCTCCGGGTTGTTGCACTGTCCCCGGGTTGTTGCACTGTCCCCGGGTTGTTGCACTGTCCCCGGGTTGTTGCACTGTCCCCGGGTTGTTGCACTGTCCCCGGGTTGTTGCACAGTCCCCGGGTTGTTGCACTGTCCCCGGGTTGTTGCACTGTCCCCGGGTTGTTACACTGTCCCTTGGATCGGAAACATTTTTGTTTTGTTTTTGAGAGAGTAACCATTGTTATAGTATTACTGCTAAAATATACCGGGACCCGAAGGCAGTGGTGGATTTTTTAAAATGGCATTAGGACCATTTGTACTATCCCCAAGTTGAACTTAAAATGGTTGATTGATTTGAAAGCCTTAGACGAGATTGGGATTTAAAAAAATGTGGGTGGGGGGCGGGGGGGGGGGTAGTTCCACAAAATACAAATGCAAACAAAAGAGCTTTATAATGAGAAAAGTACGGTTGAGTTTTGAGGGAGCGGAGGTTGAATTAGAACGCCCAATGATGTGTGTGTGTGTGCTTGACCTTTATCGAAGAGGAATTTTAATGTAAACAAAAAAAAAATGAATTCAGTGTTTAAAAATATTATGTTGAGCACATTTTTATTTCTTTTTTCAATTCCTCCAAGAACATATATTTAACATACAATCGCACATCACAGCCTCCGAAATGAAAATGACGTCGATGTTCATGGATGAAAACCTTCTGATCTGAGTTGGATATGAAGGACACATATTATCGACTGGAGATCTTGAAGAGTTCTAGTTGAGACTGCAGAGTTATAGTTCGATTCTTCAAACATGCAATCTTTTATGCAGTAATGGGTAAAGCTTTGGTAAGTACGCCCTGCCTTTTAAATGAGTGTCCAAGATTTAAATCAATTAAAATCAACGTGACGGGACGCGCCGTTGAAAACTGTGTAACAAGACATAAGCGTGTTGCGTCATCCCCAAATAACACGCTTAGTGTCAATGTGAACATGGAATTAGCTTCAAGAAATTTAAGAATGCTATAGATGAGCATCGCACACGGGGCCGAAGGAAGAACCTTAAAAGAGTGGAAAGAATCGAGGAATAAAGAGAGGATTACGATAATCTGTCTTTAAAGTTGGTTAGAGATCATGTTTGCGCTGCCTCGGAGACCACAAGCGGTACCTCGCAGCCATCAGATCTCAGAGCTCTGGCTCGGGTGTCGGGTGTCGGGTGTCCGCCGGCGTGTGTGCCGAACATGGTGCTCGGTCGGCCTCGATCCGGGCAGCTAATCTTCACGACAAGCCCTGCTCCGTGAGGCCAGGTATTGTCCGGGGGCTCGGACTAACCCCCTCCTCTCTATTAATCGTATGCGACTTGTGATGGGATGAAGCGATTAGCCCCCTCGGCCGTGGAACCTGGTTTCAGGTGTATTAGGGCACAGGCCCCCGCGGTGTAATGCGCCCGATCCTAATGTTGATTTGCTCACTGTCCAACAAATCGTTTCTTTATTGGGAAATCGGCCGTGTCATATTTCACGCACATAATATCGCCCCCCCCCCCCAACTTTTCCTCCTTGGCATGGAGGGATGGAACCACTTTATGAAAACGACATTCCCATTTCACGGAGCAGTGCGCGCGCTAAACTTTTGATCTTGAGCTCTGTAGGCCCCCGCGGTGTAATGCGCCCGATCCTAATGTTGATTTGCTCACTGTCCAACAAATCGTTTCTTTATTGGGAAATCGGCCGTGTCATATTTCACGCACATAATATCGCCCCCCCCCCCAACTTTTCCTCCTTGGCATGGAGGGATGGAACCACTTTATGAAAACGACATTCCCATTTCACGGAGCAGTGCGCGCGCTAAACTTTTGATCTTGAGCTCTGTGTCAGGCATCTTTTGTTCGGAAATTGAAGGAATTGATTGATATATAGATACGCAACTTGATAAAATTTTCTACTCTAAGATATTTTGGAACTGGATTTTGCTACGTGCCTGTAACTGTAACATTTCTTAGATTGTTAAATGCACCTTGGTGTTGAGATGTTTTTTAGGGTTGGGTTGGGGGGGGGTATTATTATCCATTTATTATTATTATTATGTTTATTATTATTATTATTTTAGTTGTATACTAAATTCTTAATGTACTGAAATTAAACACAAAATAATTTTAAAAATAGTCATTGGTCATATGCACATAACATAGTCATATTGGTATTTATTAACATGAAATAGTCATATTTTATATTGCTAGTTATTAACATATATAGTAAAATTGCTAGTTATTAACATACATATTAAAAGTGTTAGCTACTTACATATATAGTAATAGTGTTAGTTATTAACATAAACTTATATTCATATCGTTAGTTATTACATAACATAGTTATGCTATTAAATCAGAAGCAATGTAAAATTACTTAGCCCACAAACTCGTCTAACATCATTTAAACAAACACATTTTAAAAGAGCCTTGTGCCTCACCGACCAATCAATCCTCAGTAGTAAATTCTCCACACAAAAAAAACAACCCCACCAACGACAGTTTGAGAACCACCGTATCACCGAGCTCCCGCCCGAGACTCTAAGAGCCTTACCTCTACGCTCCCATCTTCCAGCGCCAGCCTCTAATCGCGTCTAATGGCCTCCAGTACATGGCCCAAAACGGTTTTCCACCCAAGGTCACTTTGAAGCAGGATGATGTTTCCGGACATCATTACCAGACTTTGTCTTGCGATTATACACCCCCCTCCGTGCCTCCCCCTCCCCACACTTCCCGTCCCACCTCCCTTGATCCCGCCAGTGCAGGTCTGGTCACGTCGGTGACGCCCATGGCCCTCCTGGATCCCCCCCCCCCCC
>CAXITT010000029.1:2097272-2138049 GCA_964033795.1 Lymnaea stagnalis
GTTGTGAGAAGTACATGTGTGTTTGTTGTGAGAAGTACATGTGTGTTTGTTGTGAGAAGTACATGTTTGTTCTGACAATAGCCTTTCTTTTTAAGAGATCACAGTTCAAAAACTAGAACAAAGTCACACATATGTCTTCTCTATGGTGTTGTTAGCATGTAGAAATCATCCAGCATTTATGTGACCCCCCCACCCCCCCCCCCCCCACCTCGGAAAGACGCCAGCGCTGAAAGGCAGATTTGAAATTTATTAGTTAGTGATTTGGTTAATTTCCAAAGAATTATGTTAGGACTGTCTGTGGGACTATGGTTTAAAGGTTGGCAGGTAGGGCGTAGGACTGTCGGTATGACTGTTGTTTAAAGGTAGGCTAGTAGGGTGTAGGACTGTCTGTAGGCCTATTGTTTAAAGGCTGGCGTACATTATAGAAAATGAGAAGTTAACTCTTTTTGTAACAATGTCACCCACCAGGTATTTTCTCAAAATACCCGGACCCGGTGTAAAGATACAACTGCATCCCGTTAAGCGATAGTATTAATATATATATAAAAAAAAAGGGGAAGTGTTGTTGATTTTTTAGGGGGGGAGGGGTCGACGACGAACCAGAAGCAATATTAATATATAAGATATTCCAACTTTATGTTATGCAGTTTAGCAAATTGCAATTAGATGTGCTCTTTAATGATCAAACAGTCGAACGTGCTATTGCCCCGCTGTCTGAACAGTGTGGTGAATTTTTTTTTATTTAGTTTGTTTGTTTGTTTGTTTGTTTGAATAAGTATTCTGATTGGTTCACACCTGAAAAACCTCGGAAAACGATTTAAAAAGACCTGTTAATGTTGAAAGTGACAATGTGCATTGATGCGAAGTTATTTTTATACATGAAACTCCCAGATGAAGGGAAAGGTTTCTGAGCCTCCTTAAAGACGTGAGGGAAATGGGAAGGGTTTGTTTGGAGAGGTCACAGTTTAGCCATCCTGTTAACATGGGGGGAAAAACCAACTTCGTGACCTTCGGTTAAGCTATTATTTGCGATGCACTGGATAGGAACTGTCTTAAGGCGTGGATTATCCCCACCGAATCCATTGGACAAAGGGATCCTTAAACTAAGAGCCATTTTAAGTGACGACCTTTGTTTTGGAGATAAGTCGTGTTTCTACTACAAACATAATGGTAAACAAACAATGGGAAACAAACAAGTCTTATATCTACTACAAACGTAATGGTGAACAAACAATGGGAAACAAACAAGTCTTATATCTACTACAAACGTAATGGTGAACAAACAATGGGAAACAAACAAGTCTTATATCTACTACAAACGTAATGGTGAACAAACAATTAAAAAACACAACTGTTACCATAAACACTGTAAAATCTGTTACGTAAAAAAGAAATGTTTTAACATATACCTATACTATATTGCAGTTAATTGCATTTGTGTCAAATTTGGTCAATCGATTCTGTAGAAATTACTACAAACATCTGTATTAAGGTATTTTACTTTTAGACTTCACAAACGGCATTACAAAAAAGAAGTGTTTTTTTTTGTCGTCCTTCAAAGGGTGGAGAGTGGTGCAATCATACGCAAGCGATACTTGGACACTAAACTAAAACGACAGAAAACCTATTAAAAACATTGGGGAGAAACGTTCTCCGCAAAATATACGTACCAGCAAAGGATGAATATGGATGGAGAGAGAATACGAACCATCGAGGAATTGCAGAAACTATATCAACATCCCACACTCGTAGCAGAAAAAAGAAAAGGGGGGGGGGGCTGTCTACGCTGGGCGGGACGCTTAGAAAGAATGCCAAATGGCAGTGGAGTGAAGAGGGTGCACCACCAAAAAACCCCAGAGGAAAACGACTCAAAGGCAGACCTATAGACCTATAGACCTATAGACCTATAGACCTATAGACCTATAGACCTATAGACCTATAGACCTATAGATCTATAGACCTATAGACCTATAGACCTATTGACCTATAGACCTATAGACCTATTGACCTATTGACCTATAGATGAATAAAGAATGTGGAACACGATCTACAGCAGCTGGGAATCTAATCATGGAACAGGAAAGCATCAGTTAGGTCTGAGAGGAAGAAAAGTGTGAGGCAGGCGTAGATCCCTACACGGGCTGTAGCGCATTCGCGATGGATGGATGGTGAGTGGTGTCGGGTTTAGTATACCCATTCCAACTTGAGGATCATGACTGCATGTAGGAATCATGGTTAATGACCGAAAATCCAAATTTATACACTGACACAGTTTACGTGGATTCTTGAGACATTAATTCAGTCTCTATACGCACTCCATGGTGTGCATTGTCGGTACCGGTACGTAATTTCAACGCACCCGAAGCAGAATTGTCGCGTTATCAGTGGGCACTTTACATGGAAGATAGTGACAGCTTTATGCAATTTTTATCATAATTTATTAGTTGTTTTTTTTTATTGCTTTCAAAGGAGAACCAACTGCGACATTCGGAATTTCAAGTCTGGTCTGCTTTTTTTTTTTTTTTTTTTTAAATTTTTAAAAAAAAAAAGAAAAGTTCTCTGGAAAGAGATTTAGAACAGTATCAGCAGTACAAAAGGTATTCTTCCCATCCTTCAGGTTCCAAGATTTCACCAACTCTAATGTACACACATCTCGGAAACGGTTGTTGGTCAAATTCATCGTTAGTACATGCTACACTTTTTTTTTACTCCACAAATATGCCATACAAATAGTTTTACTGCGCTGTTGGCGATTACAACTTTCAGACCGATGACATCCCACGCCCCCACGAATGCTGGCATCTTGTTCTTTTCGTTGATTGTTGTCACTCCTTTTGAAAGGCATGAAAAACACCTTCTATTGATCTAGTTAGCGGCCCGCTGTATATAAAAAGTGCTATTTCAAGAAAGATAATGGAGGGGAAAGCGTTAGAAATCCAAGTTTGTGGTGACATCTAGCGTCCGAAAGTCTGGCCGTAGATATAAATGAGGCTCTGGGTATAAACGGGCTCCTCGTGAACCGCGCTACCCACTTTGAGCGCTGAGCCGGAAATAAAGCGCCTTGCTTTCCCAAGGATTAAGGAGCCAAGATAAGACGGCCCTCCGGCCACGTGATTAATTTAGTATTATCTGTTTAAGCGATTCGGGACTCTGTCGGTTTAATCCGTTTTAATGTTGCTTTAACACAGCATTAATCGAGGCGAGGATTTCCTCTTTGTATCCTCCGGACCGGAGAGTGGTACACATGCCGATGATTGATTGGCTGGTAACAGTTGTGTCAGCCCTGTGTTTGTTGTTGTGCCTCCTAATCTCAAAACAAACCTGACCTTAGCTTTGACCTCCTTTTAAAAATTTAAAAAAAAATTAAGACATGGAAGTTTTTTAACTTTCATTTTTTTTTTTTTTTTACCTTCTTGAGCCTGTAGTTTTTTTTTTCTTTTTTTTTTTTCTTTTTAAAAAATTTCTTTTTTTTTTTTATTTTATTTTTAAAAAAAAATTAAAAAAAAAATAAGACAAGGAAGTTTTTTAACTTTTTTTTTTTTTTTTTTTTTACCTTCCTGAGCCTGTAGGTTTTTTTTTCTTCTTTTTTTTTCCTTTTAAAAAAGTTCTTTTTGTTTCTAATTATAACTTTAAAAGAAAAGTATAGTTCAAGTACTTAAAAGAAAACCATTTGACAACTTTGTGTCCGCTTGGAGTAGGTGTACTTTAATCTCTTACAGTGTTCGCACGAAGCGTCTAAGTCAAGAGGCCAGGCAACGGTAGCCGTTTAATCCCGTGTCGCAACCCGGCCTCAGTGCTGCACCGTGACAGGCTGGCGTGAGTGTGATAGGCAGAAGACGAGTGGCCGTGAAGATGGGTCCGTCCCCCCCCCCTCCTCTCTTCCTTCCTTCTCTCCCCCCCCCCCCCCTCCCTTTTCGCGTCCCCCCGTGTGGTGACGTTTGGAACACGTTCCCCAAACCTGGTTTTAACAGTAATTCAGGGGGGGACGTTTGGGGGGGGGGGGCGGTGGAGGTACTCTTGAATACGGCCCGGGGGAAGAAGCGGTAGGTCCAACCTGCTACCGGTGTCTGGACGGTACGGGTGATGTCCCTCCGTGCCGCTGATGAGCCTCGATGTCGTTATCAAGAAAAGACCTGGCTTTGGAGTGAGGGTTGAATTACCCTGGATGAGGGAGCTCTGTACATTTGTGCTGGATTAATTAGGGCCCCAAATACACACGTGATGCAAACTGCGGGACCTCGTTGGCGGGTATTATTTCTGTTAAAAATTTCATGCGGGGGAGGGGAGGGGGGTGAAGAATTAGTGAAGAGATAGTGAAGAAAATTGAAGCGCTTTCTGTCTATGACATACAGAGCATAGAAAGACATACTACATTCTTCTCAAGTCTGTGTGTGTATTGTTATCTGAGCATACAAAGCATACAAAGACATACTATTCATCTCAAGTCTGTGTGTGTATTGTTATCTGAGCGTACAAAGCATACAAAGACATAATATTCATCTGAAGTCTGTGTGTGTATTGTTATCTGAGCATACAAAGCATACAAAGACATACTATTCATCTCAAGTCTGTGTGTGTTTTGGGTGCCAAAAGGTTAGGGGGGGGGGGCAGTTAACACAACTTATCCATAGGGTTTCTACTGAATAGTTAACTTAATATGAGTACATTTTCGTGGATTTAATTTTAAGATATTAAATAATAAAAAGTAACTTAAGGCATCTGAACGCGCCAATGTGAACAGCACGATCACTTCAGTGGCTTGGTTGTTGTTATAACGTCTCACTGATTAACCCTGTCATTGTCCTTGACTTTACATGATTGATTTTCAAGTTGTTTAAAGTGTTGTTTTTTTTTTTTTTTTTGGTGCACGAGTAAAACTAAATGGCTCAATCATTTCCTCTTAGTTCTTAACCGGGGGGGGTTTTTTTTTTTTTTTTTTTTTCACGATTAAAACTAAATGGTTCAATCATTTCCTACTAGTTCTTAACCGGGGGCAGTTTATTTTTTTTTTTTACACTTGGTCCGTGTATTTTGAGAAAATACCTGATGGGTCCAAGTTTTACCAAAAAAAAAAAAAAAAAAAAAAGAGTTAACTTCTTATTTTCATAATAATATAAGCCGGTCTTTAAAATACAGGCGTACATACATTCCTAAACCATACACGTGGTTCATTATTGATTAATATAAAAGTCGCCTCCACGAAAGAAATAAACCATTGCAACCCTTTGACCTGAGTTCAGACGCCAGGCGTGAAAGCTGGCTGCGTCACAGCATTTTTTCCCTCCACTCAGTACTGGTGATATAAGACACGTGGAATAAAAAAAAAGGGGGGGGGGGTGGTGGTGGTTGTGAAAAGGGAGCAAAACGGATAAAAAAAATATATACATATATGAGATTCTATCCTTTTTATTTTTTATCTAGAAGCTGTAGAAAATAAGCCTTTAAACTCAACCCATTATATTCGACTAGTTATAACACGCCAAACAATGGCGGATGCCTTTCATGAGGCCCCCCTCCCCCCCTCCATCTACAAACGTTAATTGACAAAACATGCATTCAAGTAACGCATGAATCCCAGTAAGTGCTTCTTCCCCCCCCCCTTCCCACCTTTAGGTACGCCACCGCCCTTGAGCTCTAATACTATTCTAATTCCCAACCCATTTATACATACACCACAGATTTCTTAAACCATGTTCAAATTGAGATTCTTTTCGTAAAAATAAAAATAAAATAGTAGACCCAAACGCACTTCCCTCTGTTTTGAATCATTTATGTTAACGTCGCTATGTTTGTGGCTGGCTGGCTGGCTGGCAAGAGTGGCCAGACTTTCGGAGGGCCAATCGGCTCACTTCCCGTCAAGTTATTGAGCTGAAACTTGGCACACAGACTCGATGCCGATGATAGCACATTCTATCAAATTTAAGGCCCCAACCTCCGAAAGTCAATTTTTCTAGGGGAAGATAAAATGAAATGCCCGATAGCCGCACTAAATGAGATTATTTAACACAACAAACAAAATTGCCCTTGCGTTTGGTGCGTAATATTCCCTTTTGTTTTTCTGAAATAGTTGGTGAAATAAATCTGGGATGTAATAGCGGATGGGTCATTAGAATGTTTATAGAGTTTAGGGGGCGTGAACAAAATGTTCGCCTTGTTGTTGTGAGCCTGCGGGAAAAAGGGGGGGGGGGCACTAATTGTGATTCGTATAAAGTGCGTTACTTTTATGCATGTTTTGTCAAATTTTCAGCCCCCACCCCCATTTCCTCGATGTTACGTTTTATAAAAGATTTTATAAGAAATGCTTTGTTTTCAGGGGTTGTTTCATGAAGAATCTCACTTTACGCTGTCATCTCTATTGAACTCACCATCACACCATTACTTTCTGCCATTTTACCTTAAATGTTATTAATGTATAGATAAAAATAATGTTTCAGCGGCGTACCTTAGTTTGAATAGTTATTTAATGTAGTCATTGTGAAATAACATAATTTTATGACTGCGACCCTTCTCACCAGCTAATATAGATTTATAAATTAAATCAGTTTGTGTAGTTTTTCTGTATGGCATGGTTTCCACATCTTTACCCTATAACGCACTCCTTACTATCTGTTTTAGTAAAGCTCGGAAACCCTGCAAAATTACCAATGAAAATACATTTTACAAATGGAAGGGAAAAGGGACATCAAATAATGTTTTATATAATTACCAAGAGAATTGATGAGCTAATAGATGTGTCAATTATAAATATATTACATAAAGGGAAACATTTATGAAGATATCAAATAAAGTAACTAAGAACTAGATATAATTTTTTACTAACTTGTTCGAAAAAAATTAACTCTAAAAAGCAGCTAAAAATGGGTCAAATGACGGTACCAAACTTTTTTTGGAGATTTATATAATATCTTTAAGACCCAACAATGTCACATGATCATGAGCCTTGACCCTAATTTGTAACGTTATTTTATTGTATAACATTCTCATCAGCATTGCATTTCTCTAGATTATTATCATACACGTTTGAGACAAGATAGAGGAAATCACAAACGCTACATTGTTTGTCAATTGCCTTTTTTTTACGGGCTTCCATAAAATGTTGCGGATTTTTACGGAAAAGTCATTTAAGGTCACTTTTTTAAAATTTTCTTTACGAACTGTCCGTAAATTTACGATCGTTTGGCAATCCCATGATCTGCTGTCACGGATGCTGGATGTGGATAGCATTTTAAGAAATCAGTGTAACTTTTGCAGATTGCGAATAAGAAAACAAAAAAACTTCTGAAATTATTCCAAGGTTCTAATTTAAATTTTTTTCGTTTCTTCAAAGCTCTGGCAGTTCAGTGACAAAAATCTTTGAAGGAGGAAAAAAAGAGGGGGGGGGGGGGACCGCATCGCCACATATATCGCAATTCGCATTATGAATAGTTTATGACTTTAAACTACTGACTTCCGACAAGGGGGAATGACAAGTCCTCAACGAGTTTTGTTCATGACTTTGACTAAGCTGCGCCCTGAGTGTGGTCAAACGGCTCAAGAGCCCTATGGCCAAGTATCGCAGTAATTGTCTTCCAATTAATGAAGCCGTCCAAAAAGCCACGGGTCCCGGGCCCCTCGTGCGCTGTCTGCAGGAGGCGGGGCAACCGTCCGCTGTGGCGAGATAACGATTATTGAAGTTCTGTCAGAGGTGCTCGAGTCGGGAACTGTTTGGTTTCTTCTGATTGGTCGACGGCTGAACACGTGACTTTGAACTAAGAAGCTCTTCGGATAATAAAAAAGAAAAAAAAAAAGAAGAAGAAAAAATAAAGGAAAAAATAAGCCGACCTGACGACGTGATAAAAGGGAAAAGACAAGCAGTGAGATAGCATTCTGTTTCATTTGTCGCGTACTTGAACTGAAGGACTGTACGACTTGTTCCTTTCAACCTGTTACTGACACAGGATCTCAGTATCTGACTGCTGTCATTGGATCTCACGCTTCATTTCTAAGATCTTCTGTCACTAGCCATTAAAGGTTGGTTGTCAATTACTGTCATTCTATGTTGTTGTTGTTGTTGTTTTTTCCAATGACCGATGGCCTGTTCAGCTAATACGATCAAGTTTACTTTTTATGGAGACACAAATGTCCATGTTTTCAAGAAATTGACAATAAATTAGTATTATTTTTTTTTTTATTTTTATATCCAAGCAATAAATACAACACAAGTTGATTTTTTTTTTTTGTCCTTTTCAATTTGGTATTTCCAAATAAGAACTGAGACGTAATATATGATGCATGCGGAATGTGTCCTGTCTACTCTGACGTTTATATTTTCAAAAATATATGAATTAAAATAATGCCCGCCATAATTGTATACAGTATACACTATACACTATACACAATCAGAACAAGCTTAAAATTGTAGAATGTTCATCAAACGTATATGTTTTTGTGGAACTGCAAAGTAAGAAATATGTTTCTGGTACTTTTAAATTAGAAATATTTGTATGGCACTTTTAAAATAGAAATTAAGGTATTTTAATTAACGGAGACAATCTTCTAAAAGAGAAGTTAAAAATTATAATTTGTCTGATACCTTTAGGATTTTTTTAAAATACTAATTTTAAGTAATGATTATTCATATCAGCACCAAAAAAAAATAAATTTATTTTAAAATGTGTTAAAAGAGTAAATAATGGGGCTCTCTGTAAAGACGGCTGGCATGGTTTATATTCAAAGAGTACACACTGACAGTAGCAGTAACGTCATGTGATGCACCCAAGTTGATGTTTGATCAAATAAGTAGAATGATGTAAACGAAATGTAAATAATAACCTAGCGAGATGAACTGTCAACATATTATTATTTGTAACTATTACTATTAGGTCTATAATTATTATTAGTAGTACAATCCGGCCGTCTGTTAGGCCTATCATCTATGCTAGAAGTACAATCTGGCCACCTATTATGCCTATATTTTTTTAAGTTGTACAAGCTGGTCATCTATTAGGCCTATAATTATTATTATTATTACAATCGGGCCATCTATTCGGCCAATAATTGAATTATTATTAGTAGTACATGCTGATCATTAAGTAGGCCTACAATTATTGTAATTAGTACAATCGGGTCATCTATTAGGCCTATAATTATTATTATTATTACAATCGGGCCATCTATTCGGCCAATAATTGAATTATTATTAGTAGTACATGCTGATCATTAAGTAGGCCTACAATTATTGTAATTAGTACAATCGGGTCATCTATTAGGCCTATAATTATTATTATTATTACAATCGGGCCATCTATTCGGCCAATAATTGAATTATTATTAGTAGTACATGCTGATCATTAATTAGGCCTACAATTATTGTAATTAGTACAATCGGGCCATCTATTAGGCCTATAATTATTATTAGTAGTAGAATCGGTCATCCATTAGGCCTATATATTACTATATTAATTAAAGTAGTACAATCTGGCCATCTATAAGAATTAGGCCTATAATTACCATTAGTAGCACAATCTGGCCATGTCTCTTCACATGTAGGTACATTTATTAACGCAGACAAGAGTCCTTTTAGAATCCACAAAGTCGTGGAGAAACATCTTCATGTGTCCTGTCTCCCGACGAAGTCTGTCAGCCGAAATGTTCGTCTTTAACTGTCCCCGTCTTTCTATTTCCAGCTCCCGTATCCTTTGTTCCACTATTTCCCCTTTTTTTCCTGCGTATGTTAATAATATTATTGCTGAATACTGCGACATTTCATTAAACCATTGTAGTACGCTACTGTAGATTTCATTTTGATTAATTTAATGTTAGTAAATCCACCCACCCCCCCCCCTACCTTTTTTTTTTACCCAAACCCCCTAACGTTGCTTGAATTCTCCAGAAATTGAACTTTGCCCTTTCTAATTTTTGTAAGGTTCTTGAAGGGTTTATACTATTATATATGGTATATACTTTTTATTTGAACCAATTTTTTTCAATTCATAAGTTTACCCGCATTGCTAGAAAAACCAAAACTCTGTTTCATCTTTGCGAGTTATGCGATATAATTCAAACGTTAGTAACAAATAATATATAATACCGTAGTAGCATCTTGTATTTTAAGTAATGTTAAAATTATCATTTCAAGGTACCATAAATATTCTGATCGAAGAACAGACATAGATCAAAGAATAGATAGAGAGCAAAGAATATATACACATCAAATAACAGATACAGATCAAATAATAGATACAGATCAAATAATAGATACAGATCAAATAATAGACAGGTCAAATAATAGATACAGATTTAAAAAAAAAATATAGTAAATTTAGTTTCTTCATTGTGACCAATTTTTTGGATGATTGCATTCTTTAAAAGAGGGAACAAAACTGTATTCCCAAAGTTTCCAATAATGCCAAGCACTGACCTACGTTATACCGGTATATAGATCATAAATTCTGTGCGCTGAATGCAAGTAAAACTGTGCCCTGAATTTTTTTTTTTCAATACTTAAAACTGTAATAGTTAATTAAGTGTAAATGCCTCGAGCGTTGAAAGTCTTTACAAACTATAAGAATGTCATGCTTCTAAGTTAAATATATTAATATTGCCTAGTTTCTTTACGGGCAACCTTTTCATTGATCGCAAAAGGCGCAAAAAAAAAAAAAAGAAAGTCTTGTACACTTTGAGAATAATTGTTTTTATATTTGACGATAAGTTAAATTTATTAATATTGCCTAGTTTCTTTACGGGCAACCTTTTCATTGATCGCAAAAGGCGCAAAAAAAAAAAAAAGAAAGTCTTGTACACTTTGAGAATAATTGTTTTTATATTTGACGAGGCCCCCCCAAAAAAAACGAACCCCCCCCCCTCCTTTGTCTTATAAGATTTCGTAATGATCTTGTGTCAATTTAACAGGCGTCTAAGTTAATAATTTAAATAGAAATAGCCCGCCAAACAATGACGGCGTTAGAGCGTGAGCCTTCCATCTCCTAAAGTTACACTTGACAAAACACGCATTTCAAGTAAGGACACTTTTTAAGAGTACCAATTAGTGCAAACTACTGGGAGTGTTGTTAAATTTCAATTATTTACATATTTAAGAATTTATATAATAACACACAGCCCATAGCATATTTATTTCGCCTTATTTAAATTGATTCGATCTCCGCTTTTGAACACATATTTGTACGCGCTTTAGATCAATGTTCAGGATTTTTTAATTTTTTTTTTGTGTTGCGCTACTGAACAGAGCATTACAGCCATACAGCAAATCTAAATTGTTGTTACTTTTGCTCTGTTCCCCAGAATGCAGGGCTACGGGGCATTTGGTCTGCAGTTCCAGTCTCCACACCCTTTCTTTGGTCTCCCACCACCGACACACCCTCTTCATCTGACGTCGCCATTTTTCTTTGGACAATACCCAGGTAGGACTGCACTGTCATGCACTTAACACGTATTGCTCGATATACTGCACCGTGATTGGTTGCTGACGTGTTAGCGATTAGCCCGTGTGCAGTAGCTCGTGCTGACCCACGCGAGCCACAGTGAATTTCGTGATTTGGGAATCATCTTTTTTTCCCCTTCTCTCCCTCTCTCTCTCCCTCTCTCTCTCCCCCTCTCTCCTCTCTCGTTATTTGGATGGAGCTGTTACCCCTCGTTAAAGGATTTAATTATTCTGGGGTGAAGAATGTGAGATTACATTTATACAAAAATAGATCCCAATTTAAAAAAAAAAAAATAATTCATGTACTCGGAGAATTGAGAAATATTATTATTTTTTTTTTTACCCCTCTCTCCTCTTTCGTTTTTTGGTTGGAGCTGTTACCCCCCGTTAAAGGATTTAATTATTCTGGGGTGAAAAATGTGAAATTACATTTATACAAAAATAGATCCCAATTTAAAAAAAAAAAAATAATTCATGTACTCGGAGAATTGAGAAATATTATTATTTTTTTTTTTTCGGTTCGTTTCGTTAATAATATTCAATAAGACTAACAAAGGCTAGAGTTATAATCTCGATATAACTAATATAAGCATCAGAGACATCAAATCTAATTTTAATGCACATTCTTTGGTTAATACCTTTTCATTAGCCTGAACTTAATGGGCATCCACGTATTAAGGCAAAATAATTACTTTTTAAATATCGAATTTTTTTTAGTTACAAACAAATGTTTAAAATAACTAAATAATAGTATAATTTAAAGGTGTCTCTTTCCTTTCGTAAATTTTTATGTGGGACACATAGCCTTTCATTTATAACTTATTTCTTGAAAAAAATTGATTTATCTTCTGAATTGAAAATGACTTTAGTTGAACTGCCCCGAATATCTGCAGCGGTTACATTATGATAATTTTAAAAAAAAATATTTTTTTTTAAATTTTTCTTGACAAATATGCTAGCCTTATTTACAAAGGCAGGTCTTAAAATAAATAAAATAAATTGATTTCCTATAGAGCCGGTCTGCAAGGTGCTTTCGCTATGCACACATTCCCTGACTGTCCACCCTAACTCACTCCAGCGTTCAAGATTGTTGTTATAACGCCCACGACATTCTATTAATAATATTCTTGCTTACTCCTAGATGTTTGATTTTTCTTAATGTATTTTTTTTTTTTTTTGCAAATACCATTGGTTAAATTCTAGGTTATAATTAAAATTAATATACACAATACTAAAAGTAAAGAAAATTTGCAAGTGTGCTTACGTTTCCCTTAAATATTTTTTCTAAATTCAACTTGTCGGAGGATACAAAAATATTTAAAGCTACTAATTCAATCAATTAAAAAAAAATGTATATCATGACTGAATAAAGTTAGGCCTTGATCATACTGCAGTCATAATCCAATTAAAGTTTGTTATCACGATATTGTTGACAGATAACCAGGATAATCAATTGGGCACATGACATGTAGAAATAAATAATTTTTCTATTTTATCGTTAGCCGTATCATCGCGTGGAAGTTTATCTTTACAAAATGCACCCATTAGAGGGCTTTTCAATTATATGCAACAGAAAAAAAATAAGATTAGACAAAAAAAGAAAAGGCTTAACTACAGAGGTATGAAAACACTGGGCAAACTCTTCATGTATTCCTTTCTATGCAGACATTCTGTTTGATGCCCGGTATGGCGCCCACCGGAAGCAGCGCCGCAGCCGAACTGCCTTCACCAACCAGCAGCTCGGGGCTCTGGAGAAGACCTTCTCCAAGACACACTACCCGGATGTCGTGATGAGGGAGAGGCTGGCCATGATCACAAACCTCCCCGAGGCAAGGATACAGGTACGGCTCGGCTTCAATATATAAACACATTAAGTCTCCCAGTCAGCCCGAGAAGTCGGGAAAAAAAAAGGGGGGGGTGTTGTCATGAACCTCGTTAATAAAAGAAAATTGTTCAGGCAAGGATACAGGGACGGCTCGGCTTCAAAATCTTAACAAATTACGACTCCAAAGCAGGCCGAGAAGTGGGAAAAAAAAAAGGGGGGGGGGGTGTTGTCATGAACCTCGTTAATAAAAGAAAATTGTTCATGATTTAAATATATGATTGCACAAAAATGAAACTATTTAAAAATGAAAATAAAATGTTTTCGCGAAGTAATCCGATAACGAAGAGACTTTAGACTAACACAGCAACTGAAGTTACATGATTTCATGACATCAGATCAACATAGCGACTAAAGGTGCATCATCTCACGGCACATCATCTTATCCAGCCTGTTGTTCTGTGTTTCAGGTCTGGTTCAAGAACCGGCGGGCCAAGTACAGGAAGAAACAGCGCGGGGTCAGACCGCCGACCCAGAACGGCGTGACGTCAGGCGCCTCAGCGGACGACAAACCGGATGTCACGGCCGGCGATGACGTCAGCAAGGACGACTCGTGCAAGGACAGCTCCTACTCTCACAGCGACGACGAGGTTGACGAGAGCGAGAACGCCGACGTCGACGACGAATCTCCAGACGTTGAGGTGACCTCGGTGTGTGGTCAAGACGAGGTCGCCGGCAGAGACGAAGACGACGACGACAGACCTCCCCGGAGACCTATCTCGGCCACTGGTATGTCTTTGAAATGACACGGTTGCTAACGACCGTTAGTTACAAGAGCTGTCACGGTTAGAGTTAAGAAGTTTACACAAAAAAATCAACTTTTTTTTTTTTTTTAAATCAGAGGAACAAGTTTAACCCTCATAAACCCCCCCCCCCCCTTTTTGTTTCCCCCTTACACACACACACAATTTAACTTTAATACAAATTATATTAAAATAGCTGGCTAAAATGTGAAAAGTTTTCTCCCTATAGAACATCCGATGGATGCCGACGATCGAATTTATTTTTTTAAATCAATTTCTACATTTACTTCACCTTAATGGAAACAAAAAAATAACTGCCATTACCTGGAATCATGCTTAACGTAATGTCTTATATTTATCCCCACCAGACCTGAGGGTGCACGTTTCTGAAGGGGACAGCCCTAAAACTAGAGATTCCCCTGGTTTGAAGACATTCAGGCCTTTGTCACGGCAGGACAAAGATGACGAAGGAAAATCCATCATAACTTCTCATTACACAGGTAAAAGAGGCCTTTATTTTATTTTTAAAGGAAAGTGTTATTAATCATATGAAATATAAATCAAGAACGTTTATGATGCTACTACTTACCTGAACTCTGTCAAATTTCTTCATTGTTAAAAAGAAACTTTAAGACACACACAAACACACAAAAACAACAACAACAACAAAAACCAAAACCAAAACTTCTACGTAACTGAGTTCTTCCAATTAGGCTCGCATCTACTGTCTCATTTCAATGGAATGCATTATAACACAAAGTTTAATGTTCTATTAATGCATTATCCTTTAGTTGTTTTCTGAGGACAATAGGATTGTACCGATATTTTACCTCAGTATTTTCACGAACGATCGCCTCTACTTTCAGACCCCGACTACAGATTCCAAGTCCCTGGAACGGCCGCCTACCACCCTTACCATCTGTCTACCGGATTGACCCAGCCCCTCGGTTTTATCAACGTCGCACAAAAAGACATTTCCGCTCCGGCCGCCTTGCACAAGCCGGCCGCCGGCGCCCCTGCCACCCACAACCTTCCGTTCTCCCTGTCACAGAGCCTCCCATCGCACCTACCGACGCTGCCCCCGCCGGGTTTGTCCTCATCTCACCTGACCCGGCCGACGTCGCTGTCGTCGTCGCTGCCGTTGGCCTCGTCGCCCACGGGTTCCTTGTTGACGTCACACATCCCCAACTTCACGCCCTGGTCCTCTTACTACTCCGCCTCGCAGCTCCACGACATTCTCATGAGGTACCCGTTCCGGCACGAGGGACAACTCCGCCTGCCCACAACCGTGGCCAGCGGGAAAGACGCCATGCTGACATCTAGCATCGAAAGTCTTCGTCTCCGTGCCAGACATCACGCTGCGTGCATGGGGATTTTGGACGGCGTGTCTCGGACTTAAATTCATTCCATGTTTCGTTTTACAAATTATAAACACTGAAAGGGAGATCAATCTCATGGACTAACAAAAATGCATGTGGGTTCCGCAATTGAATCTGTGTGAGTTTTTATTGACATCATCTTCTGTGTTATTCGGTAAATTAAAACTCTGATTTAAATGCTATTTTTCTTGTTTTGTTTTTTTTGTTGTTGTTGCGATTTTACAGCTTGCTGGTGTTTGATCTAAGGTAAGGGTAAATTAAAGTGTATAATAATATTAAGGAGTTGTAGGTGGAGGCTCCCCATAAACGTTTTGGCGTGCAAACGACGTAACATTATGTGAAGCGTCTTGTAGTACTTATAAAAAAAAATAGTTAGAACTTTTGTAAGTTACGGCAGACACGATCACATGTGGGATACATCCGACTTACCGCATCACATGTGGGACACATCCGACTGACCTCATCACATGTGGGACACATCCGACTGACCTCATCACATGTGGGACACATCCGACTGACCTTATCACTTGTGGGACACATCCGACTGACCTCACCACATGTGGGACACATCCGACTGACCTCACAACATGTGGGACACATCCGACTGACCTCATCACATGTGGGACACATCCGACTGACCTCATCACATGTGGGACACATCCGACTGACCTCATCCCATGTGGGACACATCCGACTGACCTCACCACATGTGGGACACATCCAACTTACCTCACAACATGTGGACACATCCAACTGACCTCACCACATGTGGGACACATCCAACTGACCTCATCCCATGTGGGACACATCTGACTGACCTTATCACATGCCATGTGGGACACATCCGACTGACCTCATCCCATGTGGGACGCATCTGACTGACCTTATCACATGTGGGACACATACGACAGACCTCATCACATGTGGGACACATTCGATTGACCTCGCCACATGTGGGACACATCCAACTGACCACATCACATGAGCGTCACTTCCTACTGATACCAAAGCACAGGGCACGTTCGGTTTAAATGACAGTATTTTGATACTTGAGATCTTTTAATTAGTTTATCGTTTAAATTTAAACATGAACATTTCACACGACCAAGAGCTGAGACAGTTTGAAATGTATTGAACCGCTTCAGTAAGTGCCCCAATATTTGCTGCAAACCCTTAAAGGACGAAGTTCAAGTTGACATACTGGTTGATCTCTCACTGTATCACTTTGCCAGAAACTCGAAATTCCAACTATAATTTATCACGTTATCTGTTCTACAGGGATTCCCCTTCATGGTGCGCGCATGTACCCTGACTCCTTTATAAGATTAAATACTTGCATGCGTTTCTTTCTTGTCTTTTTTTTTTTTTTAATTTGGGACTTTATAATGAATTTATATTTCAGAAAAAAATTATCTTGCTAAAATATCACCTTTGTCGAAATGATGGGGCCCAATCCCAGCTAAAAGCACGAGGACCGCTTGCGTTTTAGGGAGTCTGTCATATATAAAGTGTCGCGTTGGGACTGGAAGAGTCCAAATTTATCACACGCTATTTACAGCACTAGAGATTAGCGCTAACTTGTGTCAAATACAACCCCCGCGGGTCTGTTGGGGCAGATAGCCCATAAGGCTAGTTGACGCAGCCAAACTTTTTACCTGTCACAGGAACTTAAAGTTTGCACAGCGCGTAGAGAGCCGTATACCCCCGATCAGACCCACCCCCCCCCCCAACCTTTTTTTTTGCCCCAACACGCTCTTTAATTTGCTTTATAAACAGACTCCCCACTGTCAATTTTCCCACCATCCCACCCTTGGTGCATGAACGATTTTTTTTTTTACATTGAGTATAGACAAATCTTAGAGCTCAATTTTTGTGTGGTCATTTATTGCCTTTAAAAAAAATATAAAAAATCAAATTTTCACGAAAGAATTTCATGATTTAAGTGAGAAGATGAATCGATTGATAGGTAGAAAGTTAGATTGTAGTGGTACGGGTAGAAAGTAAGATTGTAGTGGTATGGGTAGAAAGTAAGATTGTAGTGGTACGGGTAGAAAGTAAGATTGTAGTGGCACGGGTAGAAAGTAAGATTGTAGTGGCACGGGTAGAAAGTAAGATTGTAGTGGTACGGGTAGAAAGTAAGATTGTAGTGGCATGGGTAGAAAGTAAGATTGTAGTGGTACGGGTAGAAAGTAAGATTGTAGTGGTACGGGTAGAAAGTAAGATTGTAGTGGCACGGGTAGAAAGTAAGATTGTAGTGGCACGGGTAGAAAGTAAGATTGTAGTGGTACGGGTAGAAAGTAAGATTGTAGTGGCACGGGTAGAAAGTAAGATTGTAGTGGTACGGGTAGAAGGTAAGATTGTAGTGGTACGGGTAGAAAGTAAGATTGTAGTGGCACGGGTAGAAAGTAAGATTGTAGTGGCACGGGTAGAAAGTAATATTGTAGTGGTATGGGTAGAAAGTAAGATTGTAGTGGTACGGGTAGAAAGTAAGATTGTAGTGGAACGGGTAGAAAGTAAGATTGTAGTGGCACGGGTAGAAAGTAAGATTGTAGTGACACGGGTAGAAAGTAAGATTTTAGTGGCACGGGTAGAAAGTAAGATTGTAGTGACACGGGTAGAAAGTAAGATTGTAGTGGCACAGGTAGAAAGTAAGATTGTAGTGGCACGGGTAGAAAGTAAGATTGTAGTGGTACGGGTAGAAAGTAAGATTGTAGTGGTACGGGTAGAAAGTAAGATTGTAGTGGTACGGGTTGGTTGATAAGTTTAGGATTTTGGGTAATGGGGAGGGGGGGAGAGGTGGCGTTGTAAGGATCGGGTCATTTTGATTGTGGGTGGAGCAATCGTAAATTGGTGCTTAGAGCTTCCACTGGAAGAATGCCAAGTAATTGACTGTTGGTGTTTTGTTGTTATTTTTTTTGAATTCGCGTGACATCTGTCAAGCAGGCGAGTGACGTCAGCTTTTCAAGTCGCATTGAACACGTTAGAAATGTCCCAGGATCAGAACAGAACATAGTCCAGACATGAGCAGGTTACATTTTGACGTGGGGGAGATTAACACATTGTTTTATAAGCGATAAAGTCGGCCAAACTGAGAGCCAAACAAAGTCAAAGAACATGTCAGGTTAGACCCGATTAGCAGGATTTGGGTTAGTTCATTTTGAATACAATGCGGCAAGTGGAGTTTTTTTTTTCTTTTTTTTTTTTTTGTTGTTCATTCTAATGAGGTGGACAAATTTAGATTTGGGGGAAATGTCCCGATATTGAATTTATTACTGCACTGGAATGCATTTCATTAATAGAAATATTACAAACTGAGAGCCAAACAAAGTCAAAGAACATGTCAGGTTAGACCCGATTAGCAGGATTTGGGTTAGTTCATTTTGAATACAATGCGGCAAGTGGAGTTTTTTTTTTCTTTTTTTTTTTTTTTTGTTGTTCATTCTAATGAGGTGGACAAATTTAGATTTGGGGGAAATGTCCCGATATTGAATTTATTACTGCACTGGAATGCATTTCATTAATAGAAATATTGACTTGGAATATAACTTGAATTCGTTTTCATCCATTAAGTGAAGCAGCGGAAGAAAAGATCTCGAAATCTGTTAAAATGTTCACGTGTGTCAGGGAGGGAGGCTGTCGGTGAGGATGAAATGACTTGTGTTCTAAGGAAATGTTTAGCTCTGAAGGGGGACTAAGGGATGAGGGAAGAAATGAAAGTGAACATTAGGATCTGTGTGTTGAGATGGGGGCCGTATTGTCCCATAAAAGTTGCCTTTTTTACCACATGAAAACATAAGACACCAACAACTGTGTTTATTTCTACCTCTTGTTAAAAAGAAAAGAGGTATATAGAATGAAGCTGAAGACTGCGGTCCAAAGATTTGATCTGGACTGCCGCGGAGATGGATCTTCCAATCCAAATGGATCAAGTAACTGGATCAGTGCGATTAGGTTTTAATCTCATGCCATTGTCTCACTTCCTGATCCAACGTATTTGACTGACAGATTGTCAATAAGCCGTTTTCAAAATGTGTTGATATAAGATTTCTCCTGACTTGTTTGTAGCTGATGTTTGTTGATTGAGAGAATGAGTTACAGGTTAATCTGACTTTTGTTGATTGAGAGAATTATTTAGAGCTGATCTGATGTTTGTTGATTAAGAGAATGACTTAGAATTGATCTGATGACAGAGTAATGACTATTTATTGAATCTGTGATTGATTTTTTTTTTCGTTTTTTAAAAGTTATATTATAAAATATCTCATCTTTTTGAATATTTTTTTATTGATCAATCATGAATGCATGTTCTAGAAGGGATTAATAAAATAAGTTCATAACTTATGAGTGTCTTTTGGAACAGAATTATGTTTTCAATTTAGATTTTCATGCTTGTGTACGTGATGTACATGGGCTAGTGCCAGAGACATCTCAATGATGTTAGTGAGGTACGCGGTCAAATGTCTGAGACATCTCAATGATGTTAGTGATGTACGCTGTCGAATGATCTACAGTAGTATCTCACTTAAATAACTGTTACTGTATTACGATCTACGTTGACTTATCTCACAAGTATTTCATACTATGCATTAATAAATCAAATTTAAATTATGGTGGACAATGAAATACTGTTTGAAAATAATAGCAGAAGCTTTCATTCTTTTATTATAAGTTAATTTCTTTTATTTGCTGCACCAATAAATGATTTAAGAAAATCGAATCAATAATTCAAATGTAAATAAAATAAACATATGAATTACTTATAAAAGTAATGTTATTACAAATATTTAATTTGATTCATATGCAAAAAAGAAAAAGTGATACTTTTTTATTTTTAAATACATCCAATCGCTTGAATTGTTCACACAAATACATCTTATTGTGGATTCAAATGTGGTTACTGTGACGTATGTATGCGTTGAAATCACATCTCTCGGGTAGCAGTGGTTCCCAAGCCATCGGTGCCCCGCAGTGGTTACCCAAGCCATTGGTGCCCCGCTGAGGTTCCCAAGCCATAATTTGTGACCCGCAGTGGTTCCCAAGCTATTGGTGACCCGCAGTGGTCCCCAAGCCATTTTTGCCCCGCAGTTCATCCTCGGTATGCTTTCAGTTGGTCGGGGAACCCCTGTGCTCATTTTAAAACAAAATGTCAATCAAAAGGAAAATTAAACTCTGACCCAAGTATATCATATGAATGGACTACAAATGGACGAGTCTGCACATCGTAGCAACAGACACATTGTTCCTACGTGTTTACATTAATAATGCTGATGACAAATACTTATATGGTTGTGAAGAACTCATGGATTGGAAAAATTATATTATTTAAATGACACCAAACTGCTTTAGTCGTATATTGAGAGTTTGAGAACCGACGTTTTCACCCAACTCAAAGCATCGAAACATGAAAATGAAAGCTAAGGAAAAAAAAATAAAATTGTAAAAGATTAAAGAAAAAATGTAAACAATTAAAAACAGCAATAAAACTAAATAATAAATTGATTAATTTAAAAATAAAAGTAATAATAAAAAAGGAAGAAAACGTTAACGCTGGTGAAGGTTTTTAGGATACGACATTCGATCATTGTTGTAGAAATGTTTGATGTCAAACGAATGATTTCCAAACTTAATGACTTGCTGAGAAGATGCCAGCGTTAATCGAAATTCTGATAATTTATTTTTAAGATTGTGTACATTTCATTAAAATTGAAAACTTCTCCATCAGTTCAGAGGTTAATTATATGCCGACCGTTGATATATACCCACACATTCTTGTAGGCAATGAAGTTTAAACCTTAATCCAATACGCAATAAAAGCATTTTGAAATAATAAAAAATGAATAATTGGTTTTTAGTCCCGACATGACGAACTTTCGATATATAAAAAAGGGGGGGGGGTAATCTTGTGATTATTGTAAACTTTAAAGAAAAAAACAAACAACAACTCTTAAAATAAAAAATAAAAAAAAATTAATAAAAATAATTAACGACTGTTAAAAATTAAGTTGCGTCTCCCTCATCACCCCCTCCACTCCAATACCTTGCCTGACCGAAATCCTCTTAAAGACATTATATTTAAGGACATACAGCTTAACAAAGTGATCAGAGAATTGCACTGAGGCAGAGTCAAAGCCTATTCTTGTGTCTCACGACTTTTAATCTATACAAGAGCTGCAAGATGAAAACTCTCAGCACATCAAAAAGAAAGAAGCAGTGTCCTCAAATGAATAGATGTTATTTGTAGAAAAGTTAGTATCAATAAATTTCAGGTGTCAAAAGAAAATAATTGTTTTATATGTTTTAGCTTCCATTTCTCGTCGTCTTGCAATGATCCCTTGTAATGCAATGACGTCTTGTAGTGAAAATCCCTAGAAGTGCAATGACCCCTAGAAGTGCAATGACCCCTCCTAGTGCAATGACCCCTTGCAGTGCAATGGCTCCTTGTAGTGCAATGACCCCTTTTAGTGCGATTACCCCTTGTGGTGCAATGACCCCTTTTAGTGCATTTTACCCCTTGCAGTGCAATGACCCCTTTTAGTGCAATTACCCCTTGTAGTGCAACGACCCCCTTGTAGTGCAATTATCCCTTGTAGTGCAATGACCCTCTTCTAGTGCAATGACCCCCTTGTAGTGCCATTACCCCTCGCAGTGCATTGAACCTTTCGACTATTCTAAAGTATACACGTCATTCAACAATGTGATTCTTGTATTAATTATTAATTTATACTACACACCCCCCTGGATTTGACCCCACTCAATAAACCCATGTTCACAAAATAGGTCACACATTTCGGCACACTTGATACACAAAATATAACATATGAACAAATGCAATAAGATTTAATCTGAACAAAGAACAATAACCCCCGGATTAAAATGTAAACAAAAAATAAAACAAATAAAAACATATATAAATAAATTATTTCACTTATTTAAAAAAAAAATAATTATCTTGACTAAACGACCGATGATCGCCTTTAAATGAAAGCACGTTAACAGTTCACGCCACGTGATCTGTACTTTATTTTAAAAATGATCACATGTCAAATGTCCCCCCACCCCAAACCCCCGATGTTCCCCCAACCACCATTGGACGGTGCATTGTATTACTGACACAGTATACTATGGTACAGACGGTCCCCAAGACACGGGCATGGCTGGTCTGTAGGTTTACCTGTTTGATATGGTGCATCGTGTAATGCAACAGGTCATCATGAAAGGCAACATGACATCATGAAAAATGTCATATGACATCATGAAAGGCAAAAGGGCATCAATAAAATTGACTGTTGTTCGTCCGTCGAGGATCGACGATGACCATCGAGTCGTCTGGTGACTGATGACTTGCGCGGGTGACTTTTGTTTAAAGTGAGGAAGAGTTGCGCAGCGTCAACCTCACTCTCTAGTCCGAGCCCACCATATCCAGTGGCAAGACTCTACGTCAAGACGACCAGGGATGGGTACGGTTGCAGGAATGGACATTGTATGCGCCTTACGGGACTCCAACTCCGGGTTTGAATTCAGAGTTTCCTTCTCTTAGATGAGTTGCCGACCAAGGTTAACGAGTCTCATCCACCCGGGGTGATGTTTTTGCTTGACGGGCCTTTGGCTGAAATTGAGGTTTGCTCAGTTTAGACCATTCGGCCACCCAGACAGGACATCATGAAAGACAACATGACATCATGAAATGAACAGGACATTATGAAATGAACAGGAGATCATGAAAAGCAGCAGGACATCATGAAATGCAACAGGACATCATGAAAAGCAGCAGGACATCATGAAAAGCAGCAGGACATCATGAAATGCAACAGGACATCATGAAATGCAACAGGACAGAGAGACAGAGAGAGACAGAGAGAGAGAAAGAGAGAGAACAAATCACTAAGATATTTTATGTTAAAAATTGACACACAGCTGGTGTTCACATTTCATAAAGTAATTACCTTAAACAAAATCGCCCAAAAGGAGAAAAAAAATGGTTTTATCTTTCAAAACTAATATCATTCAAGTTATTGAAACCCATTTACACATATAATGTGTTTAAAATGGTGAATTTTAAATAAAACAAGCAAAGGCCACTCCTATAAAAAACATGTGCAAAAATCACATATTACTGGATTGATTCCCTTTACGTATCTTTAAACATATTTCCCAATTCTCTTCCTGGACACCCCCTCCCCCAACCCACCCCACCCCACCCCACCCTTTTTACAGTATTAACCCCAAGGGTTATTTTAAAAAAAAAATTGATTTTCAATGGTTTTTACAAAAAATAATTTTAAAAAGTTACAATAACGTAATTCCTTCTTGTCACTCTGATTAATGTTTACAATTATTTGTTTATACATTATGTACATAATTATATTTTCGAAATAAGAACATTTTAGTGGGCGATTATAGGAGCCAGAATGATCAATTAATTGATCGTGGGCCCTTAAAATAAAGAAGAAGAAGAAGAAGATTCACTGTTCCCTCATATCCCACCCGCTCCCCCAATGTTACTGTAAATCTACACACACACACACTTGTGAAAGTAAAATGCTACTTGGTTTTAAAAGTCATTTTCAGGCAAATTAACTTAGAGAGTAAGATTTCAATTTTACATAGAGAGAGATTTCAATGTTACATATAGCAAGATTTCAATTTTACATAGAGCAAGATTACAATTTTACTTACAGCAAGATTTCAATATTACATAGAGCAAGATTTCAATTTTACATAGAGCAAGATCACAATTTTACACAGAGCAAGAAAACAACATGGACTTGTACTATAAGTTTATAATCTTCTATAGCATCTCTGCACTCTCCTTGTCTTACTCAACAGTGGGAGACGCTCCTCTTTAGTGTATTGCCGTTGTTCAAGTGTAAGGACTGTAAGTCTGGTAGACTATTGGGCTGATGGTCATCAGCGTTAGAGGGGTACTGGAACAGAAATAAATAATAACATTGGTCAACAGCTTAACAGTTTCCCTGATCTGGATGAGTGGACGTACGGTCGTGTGAGTCAGAGTGGACCAGTGAGTCAGAGTTGACCGGTGAGTCAGAGTTGACTAGTGAGTCAGAGTTGACCGGTGAGTCAGAGTTAACTAGTGAGTCAGAGTTGACTATTGAGTCAGAGTTGACCAGTGAGTCAGAGTTGACTAGCGAGTCAGTTGACTAGTGAGTCAGAGTTGACTAGTGAGTCAGAGTTGACTAGTGAGTCTGAGTTGACCAGTGAGTCAGAGTTTACTTGTGAGTCAGAGTTGACCAGTGAGTCAGAGTTTACTAGTGAGTCAGAGTTAACCGGTCAGACAAAGTTAACTGGTGAGTCAGAGTTGACCGGTGAGTCAGAGTTGACCAGTGAGTTAGAGTTGACCAGTGAGTTAGAGTTGACCGGTGAGTCAGAGTTGACCGATGAGTCAGAGTTTACTAGTGAGTCAGATTTAACCGGTCAGACAAAATTAACTGGTGAGTCAGAGTTGACTGGTGAGTCAGAGTTGACTGGGCAGGCAGAGTTGACCAGTGAGGCAGAGTTGACTTGTGAGTCAGAGTTGACCAGTGAGGCAGAGTTTACTAGTGATTCAGAGTTAACCGGTCAGACAAAGTTAACTGGTGAGTCAGAGTTGACCGGTGAGTCAGAGTTTACACAAATATTATCAAATGTTTCTTTGAAAACGTTTTCCTTTAAATTTCAAACTGTAACAATTAATTATTAAATCTATCCGTAGAGATATTTCAGGTTTCTTTAAAAAAAAAAAAATTTGTTAAAAATTTGATCCGCCCATGCGCTTCTCTCCCTTTGACCACGAGTTGTGCAAAAGTTTACAAATAATCTTAAGAATTGCAGATAAAAATAGAACTGGAAATTTGGGTAGAAATTGGAGCAGGCAGGAGGTTCGACTGGAAGTTTCAATGTAAAGAATTTGCAGTCATAATCTCCTATATACTCGGGTAATTTTATATATACACGGGTAATCTTCTATATACACGGGTAATTTTATATATACACGAGCAATTTCCTATATAGATTCCTATATACTCTGGTAACCTCCTATACAATTGTAATCTCCTACAAACATGGGTTATCTCCTCTATAAAAGGGTGCTCTCCCATACATATGGGTTATCTCCTCTATAAAAGGGTAATCTCCCATACACATGGGGGTAGCCCGAGGACGTGTATCCTTTTCCTTTCTTGCTATTAAGCTCTGTAGGTACAAAGTGAGGGTCTGTTTACCTAAACAGATATGTGATATTTCAAAATTACACGGCCCCTTTTAGTCGTTTAGATATGTAGTTAATTTCTCACCTGGGAGCCTCTTTATCAGCCAACCAACGCAGCCCTGCTCGCGACTTTAAAAAATAGATCAATGAATACGACACAGTTATGCACCCCACCCCCCAACGCCATTTCTCTGAAGACAATCTGAAGACTATCATAAATCTATGCCATGGTGGCAGTGTTTCCATGGCCTTGTACGTCGTGACGTTGGCCTTGGGCCTCGTGACCTCGGTCTTTTATCTCGTGACGTTGGCCTAGGGCCTCGTGACGTTGGCCTTGGGCCTCGTGACGTTGGCCTTGGGCCTCGTGACGTTGGCCTTGGGCCTCGTGACGTTGGCCTAGGGCCTCGTGACGTCGGTCTTGTACCACGTGACGTTGGCCTTGGGCCTCGTGACGTTGGCCTTGGGCCTCGTGACGTTGGCCTTGGGCCTCGTGACGTTGGCCTAGGGCCTCGTGACGTCGGTCTTGTACCTCGTGACGTTGGCCTTGAGCCTCGTGACGTCGGTCTTGTACCTCGTGACGTTGGCCTTGGGCCTCGTGACGTTGGCTTTGGGCCTAGTGACATTGGCCCTGGGCCTCGTGACATTGGCCTTGTGCCTCATGACATTGGCCTTGGGCCATCTGGCGTTGGCCTGGTATAAAGTTAGGGCCACTGCTAGGAATTGGTGTTCTCTTTCTCCACAAACTTCTTAGTCCCTATTATTCCATACATTCACACATCTTCACACTCATTTATATATCCATATATCCCCTCCCACTCCTATCCTCTGGTATATCCACTCGCCCTCCGATCCTCTGATATATCCACTCGCCCTCCGATCCTCTGATATATCCACTCGCCCTCCGATCCTCTGGTATATCCACTCGCCCTCCAATCCTCTGATATATCCACTCGCCCTCCGATCCTCTGGTATATCCACTCGCCCTCCGATCCTCTGATATATCCACTCGCCCTCCGATCCTCTGGTATATCCACTCGCCCTCCGATCCTCTGATATATCCACTCGCCCTCCGATCCTCTGGTATGCCCATATATTCCACACATTAAACTAGGCACATTTTATTATCTAAAATTTTTACCCAAGGTTTTCATTGAACAAAGTGGAGTGCAAAGATAGGCCCTGGGGGAGGGGGGGAAGGGTACGGTTTTGTTAAAATTTCAGTATGAATCTAAATATATCTTCAAATTAGGTCATAGTTTTTTCCAAATCTATTCCAGGCGGACAAACCAACAATGAAGATTATGTTGTATTCACAGTCGTCCTGCTAACATATTACATCTGTAAGGAGTGTATTTCTGACGGTTGTAAAACATACATATTAATTATCAACTGACCTCATAAAAAACTTGGGAAATTCAGAAACAAATCGCTGTGCCCTTTACTAGTACTTCAACACAAGAAGTCATTGTTAAAGCACTTAACAAGATGTCGCCTCGACGTTAGCACTATCAGCCCTATCAATATATGGTAACTCCAAGCTTAGCATTAGGCAATAAAGCCCATAAAAGCTGTCCCCCCGCACTAGAAGTCAACTTTTTTAACACTGACTTTTAAGTGATTGCCACACGATTTGAACAGCGTTGTTTGTTAGATATCTCCACAGGGACAATCAATATAATAATGGCAATGATAATATTAGTATTTTTTTTCCCTTCAGAGATTCAATGAAATGTTCAGGTGCCCAGTGGCCAGGATTATCAGTTTCCTAGAATCAGAACATATTTAACCAGACCATACTATACTAGACCATATTTTTTAACTAGACCATACTATGCTAGAAAGTATTAAACTAGATCTCACTATTCTAGATCTTACTATACAGTAGACAATATTTTACTAGGCCATGCTACACTATACCAAATTTAACTAGACCCTAATTTACTAGACTATATTTTACATGTCCATATTTAACTAGACCCAATTTGACTAGACCATATCCTACTATACCGTATTTTACTACATTAGAATTTACTATAACATGTTCTTGAACATTTTACTTAAACATAATTAACAAGACCATATTTTACCAGACTATATTTAAAAAGGCCATATTGGTGCAATATCTCTGGAACACTACAACATATGTATTTTATTTCAAATTTTTTCTTTATTAAGTGATAGTCATAAATTTATGATTGGTTTAGTATCATTTTTCAATCATTACTCTCCATTTTTTATCATGTCTTCGAAAGGAAATAGTCAAGCGGTTTTTGCTTGGCAACCTTTATTTAAATACATTATTTTTGTCATGTAAATCGAATGTGAGAAGCGACAACAAACAAGGTAAACGAGAAGGAAAGAAGCCACATGCATGATCCCAAGATGACCAATATCATTTTGACCACAATATTTCTCACAAATCATTTGACCACAATATTTCATACAAATTAATTTGACCACAATATTTCCCAAAAATCATTTCGACCAAAATATTTCCTTTAAATCATTTTGACCACAATATTTCCTTTAAATCATTTTGACCACAATATTTCCTTTAAATCATTTTGACAACAATATTTCCTTTAAATCATTTTGACCACAATATTTCATACAAATTAATTTGACCACAATATTTCCCAAAAATCATTTCGACCAAAATATTTCCTTTAAATCTTTTTGACCACAATATTTCCTTTAAATCATTTCGACCACAATATTTCCTTTAAATCATTTTGACCACAATATTTCCTTTAAATCATTATGACCACTATATTTCCTTTAAATCATTTTGACCACAATATTACCTTTAAATCATTTTGACCACAATATTTCCTTTAAATCCTTTTGACAACAATATTTCCTTTAAATCATTTTGACAACAATATTTCCTTTAAATCATTTTGACAACAATATTTCCTTTAAATCATTTTGACCAAAATATTTCCTTTAAATCATTTTGATAACAATATTTCCTTTAAATCATTTTGACAACAATATTTCCTTTAAATCATTTTGACCACAATATTTCCCAAAAATCATTTCGACCAAAATATTTCCTTTAAATCATTTTGATAACAATATTTCCTTTAAATCATTTTGACCACAATATTTCCTGCAAATCATTTTGACCAGAATATTTCCCACCAATCATTTTGACCACAATATTTTGGACAAATCGATTTGAACACAATATTTTGAACAAATCATTTTGAACACAATATTTTGAGCAAATCATTTTGACCACAATATTTCCATCCATTCATTTTGACCACAATATTTCCCACCAATCATTTTGACCACAATATTTCCTAAAAATCATTTTGACCACAATATTTCCCACCAATCATTTTGAACACAATATTTCCCACCAATCATTTTGAACACAATATTTCCCACCAATCATTTTGAACACAATATTTCCCACCAATCATTTTGACCACGATTTTTCCCACCAATCATTTTGATCAAAATATTTGCTACATTTCATTTTGACCACAATATTTCCTACCAATCATTTTGAACACAATATTTCCCACCAATCATTTTGAACACAATATTTCCCACCAATCATTTTGAACACAATATTTCCCACCAATCATTTTGACCACGATTTTTGCCACCAATCATTTTGATCAAAATATTTGCTACATTTCATTTTGAACACAATGTTTTCTAAAAATCATTTGACCACAATATATCTTAATAACATGTTGACCACACTAACAACTGATTTTCGACCTAAATATTTTTAAATTATCATTTTGAAGATAATATTTCCTACAAATCATGTTGACTACAATACTTCCTACAAATCATTTTGATCACAATATTTCCTACAGATCAGATCAGACTATTTCCTACAAATATATCAAACAAAACACAAAAAATACTCACATCTTGACGTTCAGCGATTCCAACTGAAAAAAAAAAATTAAAAAAGTTATAACATCTTTAGTCTGTATGTATCAATATCACTGAATAAAATACTTGTAATTTAGTCTGTATGTATCAATGTCACTGACTGAATACTTGTAATTTAGTCTGTATATATCAATGTCACTGAATGAACACTTGCTATTTAGTCTGTATGTATCAATATGACTGAATGAGTACTTGTAATTTAGTCTGTGATTATCAATATATTTGAATGAATTGAAGTAATTTATCGAAAATAAAAGAGAAGTTTTACTCATGTTTGATAGAAGTCAGGACACCGACATTTCACCCGATACATAAACTCATGTACCATAAAATGAACATGGACTCGGACTCACCGGTTTCAACGGGTTCATTAGTCATCGTTGCCATATCTGAAGAATTGCAGTAACCGCTGTCCGTTGCTGAGACACAAATTGTGATTGTGGTTCGGAAGTTAAAGAAGTAAACAATTGATAAGCACTAGGTATCTCAAAACACCATTCAAGGGGCAAGAAGTTAAAAGGCTATACAACAAAAGCACAAATACTTATTCTATGGCATTAAGAAGAAACACATTATATATGCATTAGATTTACAGAATCAGTTGTTTTGTGTTAAAATTATTATAATTTTTTGAATGCACAGAACACTGTAATAAATTTAATAAAAATGTATGTGTTGACAGAGCGCTTTCAGTTGTAAGATGTGTAATCCATTAAAAAATACTGTAATTTACAACTATTGTGATGGGAAAGTGTGAAGGAATGACCTTTACCTTGCCGCCCACCGTGAGCAGGGTGCTCCAGGGCGTGATCTTTCATCAGCCTAAAACATTCCTCCACCAGATGCTTGAATTCCTTGTGCAACTCTTCGAGCGATGCGAGCGGTACTGACTTTGAGCAGTCGACCAGACACTCCCCCTTCTGTGAGGCTGTCCTGATCTCAGCGCTCGCACAGATGATCTTGCACCTGGCATCCAGCATGAGGTGTAAGCTGGTTTTGGAGCTCTGACACGAGGAGAAGTTACGGAGCTCGACTTTGTTCTTGTTGTCCCCATCCATTGTTGGCACAGACATCCAGTGACCCTTAGCTGGCAACTATGGCGATGATGATGATGATGATGACGATGAAAAGATCTCATGCGTTAGAGTTAATGTTTTCAGAATTTTATGTTCTTTATCTGAAGTGTATAAACTCCTAACAATGAGTCAGGGTCACACTCCAAAAATAAAGTAAAAAGGCAACTTTTGTTGTCACTCCTTAAGGCAGCGGTTCCCAACATGGAATATGCATCCACAAACTTAACAAACAAGTAACGTATGTGCTACCATGGGACTGCCGTATTGAAACATTGGTGGCCCGAAATAGATTTGTGGAACAATCAATAATGTACAAAAGTTATTTTATAGTTCCTGGCAGCACAGCTCGAGGTCATTTTGCTGAAACTGGCGGAGATATAAATATATACAGCTAGTGCTCGACTTACGACCTATGCAAACCTACGACCATTCGATTTTTACGACCACAAACACTAGCCATACTAGATTAGATTTCAGATTTATTTCTGCCTCAATTATCAGTCCAACGGCGTTGTCTTCAATCATCGTCGGTCATGAACATCGACAATTATGATTTATAACAATAATAAATAGAAAATTTATTGTATAATTTGACTTAAATATTTTTATTACATCAATTCACATTACTGTACACATAGCGTACTCATCTTACGATCAAATCGTGTTACGACTGTCTGTCTGAACCGATCGTGGTCGTAAGTTGAGCACTGGCTGTATATATATATTTCACACTTTAAATTATTCACGATTCATCTTTGCGTTGTTTTTATTTGTGCTTTTAATTCCTGCTTCGCATATTTATATTTAACTTTGTTTGAAATTTGAATCAAAGGAAACTTTATTCATTTTGTTGATATTTATCTAATTCGACGATTAGTTAAGGCTGATCAAATGCATTGCAACGCTTTAAGCTTGTTTAAAAACTTATTGAAATATTTTATGGCTCCTGTTTTCGGATCGCCAATCAGCAATATCATCTATTTCACATTTTAAAAATGTAATCATTAAAAAAAACAAAAGACGGTACGCTTCTCTTTAAAATAATTGGTCTTATTTATATTTCGGTAAATTTACTCTCGAGCGTAAGATTCACGGAATAGAGCCCCATTGGTATCCAGCTCTCACAGAAGAAACATATCGAGATGAAAGCATAAGAATAGATTTAAATGGCCGCTGCCCCTAAAAATCGTCCTGGTGAATGAATTAATTTCAGTCCATACAGAACCACCGTACCAACTTGCTGCTAATGTACTAAAAATATACCGAAATATATTGGTTATATTTGTGGCCACTAGTATCACACTGACATTGAATAGCCTTCTACTTATCTCCAGCACATTATTTTAGTGTATGCTTGCAAATACCTATTCGTTGTTAAGACTTATTTTTAATTTTTAAAAATAATTTTAAAAAATAAAATATCATTAACAAACAACGACCTACCTGTACATCGACAGGAAATGGATTTAAATTATACCTTACTTGATCGCAGGGACATAAAGTATTAACAGAGGTTTAAAAAAAAATTCCCCATTTCAAATAAACCCGAAAATATATCAGTAGACCTGTTGCCCCTTGAGCACTTCCGGTACATTATGTTCGAACAGGGATTTCTTTAAAAACCCGATTCCATCCACATCCAGCAAAATTAAAATATCAGAATACAAGCAGCAAACATCAGAATAGAAGCAGCAGACATCGAAACTCTAGTCCATGAGTCTGATTTGATGAAGGTACATCAGGTGAGGGGGGGAAGATCTAACGGTCGTCTGTACGTTCGTACAAAACATTAGTATCCGACGACTGCCTGTTTTTTATATGCACACCTGGTTCAAGTTATTTATAGGGCCGCGGGACTTACCGTAACAATCTGTCCCATGTCACCAAAATACACCACTGACCCAATTTGCACTGCTGTGAAAACGTTGAAAACATGGTAACAATTTTGTCATTATGAGTATGTCTTTTCATGATTTCATGAACTATCTAAGTACATGTCCTGATATTGACAGGCGCGCGAAAATACACATTGCTAACATACTTGCTAGTACAAGGATGGTGACACCTGCAGATGCCCTTTAAATATATTCAACAATAACTGTTTGCATCAACATTCTCTCAAGATCAATTAACGTCGGATAGATCATGCCTCATTACAGATAAATAGATCATGCCTCATTACAGATAAATAGATAATGCCTCATTACAGATAAATAGATCATGCCTCATTACAGATAAATAGATCATGCCTCATTACAGATAAATAGAAAATGCCTCATTACAGATAAATAGATCATGCCTCATTATAGATAAATAGATCATGCCTTATTACATACAGATAGATCATGCCCCATTACAGACAGATAGATTATGCCTCATTACATACAGATAGATTATGCCTCAATAATCGCCATGAGAGATACAGTACTGACAGATAGTTCTCGAATACTTGTAATTGATTACGACACTGATAGATTAAAAATCCCCACTACCCCCCCCCCAAAAACTCCCCCCACTACCCCCCCACACCCCCCCCCATCACCGTCACAGTGACCACGTGAAGACTTAACATTCAAATGACTTCCCAGCAAGGAATTAAAAATCCCCCCCCCCCCCCCCCCAAAACCACCCCCCCCTACCCCCCCACACCCCCCCCCATCACCGTCACAGTGACCACGTGAAGACTTAACATTCAAATGACTTCCCAGCAAGGGCGTTTAAGTGGGGCCAGGGTTGGGGGGGGGGGAATCCACGTTAAGACGATTATAGAAAAAAATGAGCTAATAAGACATTTAAATGACATAAGATAAGACCATTTAAATGATATAAAATAGAGATTAAATCAAATAAGATGAGACCACTAAATGTCATACAGTAAGACAATTTAAATGACAAGACCATTCAAACCAGACAAAATTAATAAAACCACAGACAGCTAAACAAGACGGGAGGAAATCGTGAAGAGACATTGAAATAAAAGTAGTTGACATCGTTGTTAAATGCCCACAACGTTGAGTAATAAGTAATCCACGGGGTAGCAGTACTGCATTGAAGACGAAACTCCCCTCCAGGGCTGTCACGTGACTTTAGAAGCCCCTCTGACACTCCCCTACATGTCCGTCACGTGACTTTAGAAGCCTTTCTGACACTCCCCTACAGGGACGTCACGTGACTTTAGAAGCCCCTCTGACACTCCCCTACAGGGCCGTCACGTGACTTTAATAGCCCCTCTGACACCCCCCTACAGCACTGTCACGCGACTTTAGAAGCCCTTATGACACTCCCCTACAGGGCCGACAGGGACGTCACGTGACTTTAGAAGCCCCCCTGACACTCCCCTACAGGGCCGTCACGTGATTTTAATAGCCCCTCTGACACCCCCCTACAGGGCTGTCACGCGACTTTAGAAGCCCTTCTGACACTCCCCTACAGGGCCGTCACGTGACTTTAATAGTCCCTCTGACACTCCCCTACAGGGCTGTCACGTGACTTTAGAAGCCCCTCTGACACGTTGTATGATGTATGCCGACATCATTCAAAGTTGACAGTTTAAAAAATAAAAATTCAGGCGCTACTATTCAGTCCTCTAAATATCCGAGGTCCTCTGAATCCGCAGATTAGGTAGGACACAAGAGAAGGCCACGCCCCTCCCACGCTGGGCGCTGTACATCTAATCCCGCCCCCCACACACACCATTTAGCGTCTTTTGGCTTAAAATAGGTATTACTGATGTTGAAATTATTCTTCTCTTTGACTAACTTTTTGTCTAGTCGGGGACAGGCCCTTTGCAAGTATTTTCTTTCTCTTTTCTTATTCCGGCGACAACAATGGATACCTCTTGAGTGGTTCACTGTGCTCTGTTCTTTGTGATCTCTTCATTCGTCCTGCGTGCTGAAGAAGGCTCTATGCCGAAATGTCCTAACATTTTTTCCTGTTCTCCTATTCAAGCTTCCACCTACCTCGTTTTGCTGTTTGATTGAGGCGATAAGGACTTTTCTTCTCTCTGATGTTCTGCTGTTGAAGATGTCCCCGGGCTTACATACCAGTATTATTCAGTTGTAGTTGGTACACCTTCGTTGTTAGTGTCGGTAACTGCACCCTGTAGAGCACCCCAAAATTACTCGTCTTTTCTTTATTACAAATGTGTTAAATTCGTTTTTTTTTCTTTATTACAAAATGTGTTAAGTGTTAAATTAGCTTTTTTCTTTATTACAAATGTGTTACATTAGTTGTTTTTTTTTCCTTTATTACAAAATGTGTTAAGTGTTAAATTAGCTTTTTTCTTTATTACAAATGTGTTAAATTAGTTGTTTTTTTCCTTTATTAAAACTATGTTAAATTAGTTTTTTTAATTTTTATTCCAAATGTGTTAATTTAGTTTCTTTCTTTATTACAAATATGTCCAAGTAGTTGTTGATTTTTCCTTTATTTTAAATGTGTTCAATTAGTTCTTTTTAAAATGACAGTTGTGTTAAATTAGATGCTTTTTTTCATTTTTAAAAATGATTTCAATTAGATCTAGTTTTTTTCTTTATTACAAAGGTTCATAAAACCCTTGCTGAGTCGCCCTGGCAACCAGTGAGGCAACCCTTGAAAACCATGCACAGTACCATCGCGAACCCTTCTGAAACATAGGAGCCAGAATGATCAATCCATTGATTGTGGGCCCTCAAAATATAGAAGAAGAAGAAGGAGTTACATTAGTTTTCACTTCATAACAATATTATTTTTTTCCACATTCGCTGACATGGCCATCTTTACTTTAAACACTTCTACCGGCATTTAATCTCATTCATGTGTTCATTCAATCGGGTTCATGTGTTCATTCAATCTGGTCCATGTGTTCATTCAATCTGGTTCATGTGTTCATTCAATCTGGTTCATGTGTTCATTCAATCGGGTTCATGTGTTCATTCAATCTGGTTCATGTGTTCATTCAATCTGGTCCATGTGTTCATTCAATCGGGTTCATGTGTTCATTCAATCTGGTCCATTTGTTCATTCAATCTGGTTCATGTGTTCATTCAATCTGGTCCATGTGTTCACTCAATCGGGTTCATGTGTTCATTCAATCTGGTTCATGTGTTCATTCAATCTGGTCCATGTGTTCATTCAATCGGGTTCATGTGTTCATTCAATCGGGTTCATGTGTTCATTCAATCTGGTCCATGTGTTCATTCAATCGGGTTCATGTGTTCATTCAATCGGGTTCATGTGTTCATTCAATCTGGTTCATGCGTTCATTCAATCTGGTTCATGTGTTCATTCAATCTGGTTCATGTGTTCATTCAATATGGTCCATGTGTTCATTCAATCTTGTTCATGTGTTCATTCAATCGGGTTCATGTGTTAATTCAATCTGGTCTATGTGTTCATTCAATCGGGTTCATGTGTTCATTCAATCTGGTCCATGTGTTCATTCAATCTGGTCCATGTGTTCATTCAATCTTGTTCATATGTTCATTCAATCTGGTTCATGTGTTCATTCAATAGGGTTCATGTGTTTATTCAATCTGGTTCATGTGTTCATTCAATCTGGTTCATGTGTTCATTCAATCTGGTTCATGTGTTCATTCAATCTGGTTCATGTGTTCATTCAATCTGGTTCATGTGTTCATTCAATCGTGTTCATGTGTTCATTCAATCTGGTCCATTTGTTCATTCAATCGTGTTCATGTGTTCATTCAATCTGGTCCATGTGTTCACTCAATCGGGTTCATGTGTTCATTCAATCTGGTCCATGTGTTCATTCAATCGGGTTCATGTGTTCATTCCATCCGATTTATTAAACGTTACATAATTCATTTTATATTGGTAAAAAGTTGAAATAAATGTTATATTAAAAGAAAGTTCGTTTCAGAAGTAGCGTTGCTTTAACTGTGCGTTACTAGATCAACGTCCTATTCTGACCCCAAAATTGAATTTTTCAGATTTATTCCCCTTGCATAGGGGATGTTTTTTTTTTTTTTCTCCCTTTATGGTATTATTGCTACTGTCTTGAAATATCCTGTTGTACAGAAATAGAAACACGTAAGAGATATGATACAGACACTAGTTGTTTCGATTGGGAAACAATTTTTGTACGGAACTCCCACATGTATTTCCACTTCCTGTTGTACACTATTTGATGCGTTTTGCAAGTAGGAACAGAATATCAACTAACTGTCGGAGATTATTGGAGTAGAGCCATGAATATGACTGCGATATAGTGCGCCTGTGATGGAGTCATATCTGTCTGTAGGACTATTGCTTAAAAAGACCGGCAGTTAGCGTAGTGTGTAGGAGTGTCTGTAAGACTATTGTTTAAAGGCCGACAGGTAGGGTGTAGGCCGGCATATACTATAGAAAATAGGAAGTTTACTCTCCTTGTAACACTTGGACCTATCATTTATTTTCTCAAAATGCCCAGACCTTGTGTACAAAAATTGCCCCCAATTAAGCCCTAGTTATTGTTGCTGTTCGTCCATCGCTGGTGAAGATGATTTAGGTTCAACTTCAGACGTAGCCTTGACTTTGCGTGTTATTTTGATTGAAGTGATGGAGAGTTGCTCAATTAGCCAGCCCTACTCTCTCGCCCTTGCCTATTTGATCCAATGGCAAGACTCAGCCAAGACGACTCGAAATAGACCAGAATACAGCGGAGGACCTGTGCTCTTCGTGCGTTACGCGTCACAGAAGGTTGCTGAATTTTCATTGGGTCAATGTAATACTGCCTACGGGACCCCATCTTGGGGGTTTTAATTCAAAAATGTCATTCTTTTAAATGGATTGCCAGCCAAGTTTAACGAGTCCCATCTACCCTGGGTGCTTGTGTTGTATTTGGGTGTCTGGGTTTGCTTGGAGCTGAACTGAAATCAACAAGCTTAGAGTTAACTCATTTGGACCGCTCAGTCAATCAGCCTGCGACCTACTGATGGATGTGATAGAGTCATATGCCTGGAATGTAAAGTGCCTGTGAGAAAGTCATATGACTGGGATATACCACACCTGTGAGAGTGATATACCTTGGATATACTACACTTGTGATAAAAATCATATAATGTGCTAGAGTCAAATACGTGTGGTAAAGGCATATACCTGTGGTAAAGGCATATACCTGTGGTAAAGGCATATACCTATGGTAAGGCATATACCTGTGGTAAAGCATATACCTGAGGTAAAGGCATATACCTGTGGTAAGGGCATATACCTGTGTTAAAGGCATATACATGTGGTAAAGCATATACCTGTGGTAAAGGCATACACCTGTGGTAAAGGCATACACTCTAAAATTATTTAAACATATTTTTTAAAAGTTCCACTTATGAGGAGATCTAAAATTTGTTATGGGTACTAATGCCACGTGACAATTTATGTTGTTGAAAAATTCAAGGTCAAATTGAAAAAAAAAACCCTCTAAGCCATTTCGTTCTAAAACAAAGCGTCAGTAGGACCTCAAATTGTTCATGTAGGAGGACAAAAATTCAACTGCCCAATAGAGCGGAACTTTAGTTTATAGTTTTTTTTCTAGGAAAACATCCAATTCGCCCCCCCCCCTTTTTTTTTAACCCCAAGCGCTACATTTTGGTTGTTGAGAACAATTTCTGGGATGACGTGACATCTTCAGACAACCAAATCAAACACCTCCCCCCCCCCCACACCTTTTTCGGTCCCTTTGCAGAGCTACTCTTTGAATAACCCATTGTACATCTATTTTTAATTTGGTGTGCAGTACATATATTTTGCTGGGTGACTAAACCATAATCAGAAATACTAGCATGCCGAAGATTTAACACTAGAAAAGATGGTCATTCACCGAATGGAACTCAAAATTGTTTGTTGTTTTTTTTTTAAGCGGCAAGAATGTTAGTTAAGGAAAGCAATTGATAGCATATTTGGTTCTTTTTTCTCCCATGTTACAAGAATATAAGAAGCATAAGGTAAACAAAATCTTTCTAGACGACACAGCCCTACAACTACACACCACTAAAACAACACACCACCTACAACAACACACCACCTACAACAACACACCACCTACAAAACACACCACTACAAGTACATACCACCTACAACAATACAACACTACAACAACACACCACCTACAACAACATGTCACATACAACAACATACCACCTACAACAACACATAAATGCAACAAAAAAACGCATACAGGACCACATCACAAAAAAACATACCACTACAAAAACACAACACATACAACATCACACCACCTATAACATTACACCACTAAAAACTCACCACCTACAACAACACACCACCTACAACAACACACCACAAACAACAACACACCACATATAACAACACTCCACCAAAAACAAACAACATTTACCTACAACATTGCACCACTAAAACAACACACCACCTACAACAGCACACCACTACAGCAACACATCCCTACAACAACACAACACTATAAAACACGCCACTTACAACAACACACCACCTACAACAACACACCACATATAACAACACACCACCTACAACATTACACCACTACAGCAATACAAACCATACAAAAACACATACTTTACCACAACACACCACTAAAACAACACACCAATACAATACCACATCACATACAACAACACGCACCTACAACATTACACCATTATAGCAACACACCACCAACAACAACACACCACCTACAAAACCACACCACTACAACAACACACCCCTACAACACCACATCACATAAAACAACACGCACCTACAACAACACACCACCTACCACAACACATCACTACAACAACACACCACTACAACAACACACTGCCCACAACATTACACCACTACAACAACACACCACATATAACAAAACACCACCTACAACCACACACCACTACTACAACATACTACATATAACAACAAACCACTACAACAACATAACATATAACAACACACCAATACAATAACACACCACATATAACAACACACCACCTATAACATTTCACCCCTACAACAACACATCACTATAACACACAATGAGGTGCTCGTTTCATTATCTACCTATATATCGTATTCACTGGTGAG
The DNA here is from genome assembly GCA_964033795.1 of Lymnaea stagnalis. Lineage (NCBI taxonomy): Eukaryota > Metazoa > Mollusca > Gastropoda > Lymnaeidae > Lymnaea > Lymnaea stagnalis. The sequence continues at coordinate 2,136,930 of CAXITT010000029.1, forward strand.
CGGAAATAAAGTCATGGAAAATACTCACAGAAAAAGGCACATGAAAAAGAAAGGCACAGAAAAAAAGGCACAGGTACAGAAAAGGGCACGGGGAAAAAAAGGCACAGGTACAGAAAAGGGCACGGGGAAAAAAGGCACAGGAACAGAAAAGGGCACGGGGAAAAAAAGGCACAGAAAAAAGGCACAGGTACAGAAAAGGGCACGGGGGAAAAAAGGCACAGAAAAAAAAAAAGAAAGGAAAAAAAAAAAAGGAACAGGTAAAAAAAAGAGCACGGGGAAAAAAAGGCACAGGTACAGAAAAGGGCACGGGGAAAAAAGGCACAGGTACAGAAAAGGGCACGGGGAAAAAAAGGCACAGAAAAAAGGCACAGGTACAGAAAAGGGCACGGGGAAAAAAAGGCACAGAAAAAAGGCACAGGTACAGAAAAGGGCACGGGGGAAAAAAGGCACAGAAAAAAGGCACAGGTACAGAAAAGGGCACGGGGGAAAAAAGGCACAGAAAAAAGGCACAGGTACAGAAAAGGGCACGGGGGAAAAAAGGCACAGAAAAAAAGGCACACGTACAGAAAAGGGCACGGGGAAAAAGGCACAGAAAAGAGACACAGGTACAGAAAAGGGCATGGGGAAAAAAAGGCACAGGAAAAAAGCACAGGTACAGAAAAGGGCACGGGGGAAAAAAGGCACAGGAAAGAGACACAGGAAATAAACTCACACATTTGTATTAAAAAATTAAGTTAGAAAATAAATAAATCTGAAAGAAACAATTTAAAAAAATTAGAATTCTTTATTATTCTGCAAAAAAAATAGCAAAGTAACATTCATGTAACTGTTTCTTCAAGATAAGGAAAAATATGATGAGCTTAAATAAATTGTGACAAGTTTGGGGAACAAATGAATTTATATATCTTTTGGTCCAAATCCGCAAGGACCACACTCAGGCAATTTATTGCTTTGTCTGGCCGACATTAATATCTGCTGAAGCGTTACTGAGCAGGACGCTCTTGACCGGCCGCTCACGAAGAACAGCGTCCAGGACCCCGGTCCGACGTATTCGTAACCGTTAAAGTCAAAACCAGGATCAAGGACCCCCCCCCCCACTGATAAGCAGTGGACGCGGATA
>CAXITT010000029.1:2138309-2158911 GCA_964033795.1 Lymnaea stagnalis
ACTGCCAGAACTCGGGGCATGTGCCCAACCAGCCTTAACCAGCCTTTACCCACCAGGGATTTCGGCTCCCTCCGTTAGCGTCGGTGTCCTGAACGCAGGCACTCCCAACCCAGCCCAACGGGCAGAGGGAACAATGGAGCATGGCCCCGACTCTACCTGTGGCCAACGGACGGCGCAATGGTCACCAGGGGCGCCCGCGGATCACCCGCACCACGGCGCCTCGGGATCGGTTCCCGGACGCCGCTTTGTCTGGCCAGACTTATCATTAGACAAGTATCACAGTGCAATGCCCCTCGCTTTCTTTTGATTTCTTGCAAACTGAGATATTTTGGTGAGGTTAGAGGCGATAATCAGATAACAATCCTTTTGGACGAGGGCTTAATCTCTGTCTAATCGCAGATTTATTGACAGGAAACGTAACAAGTAATTATAGCCCTAATTTATAGAGTCTTTATTAAACATTTATTTTGCTATAGAATTTTTTTTTTAATTCTTAAAGTCTTAACTAATTCTATGCGTACAAGAAGCTGTTTAGATAATTGTATATAATTGACTATCATCTAAACAGGTTTGAAAATAAATTTGCCATAGTTCATGACGCTATAACACAAGATGAAACTCATAGGCTGCTAGGAGATCATCGCGTTTTTGAAAATGAAATGTTAATGAAAATAAATGTACCAACCAGTGTTTAGTGTACAACATCAACCTACCAACCACTGTTTAGTGTACAACATCAACCTACCAACCACTGTTTAGTGTACAACATCAACCTACCAACCACTGTTTAATGTACAACATCAACCTACCAACCAGTGTTTAATGTACAACATCAACCTACCAACCAGTGTTTAATGTACAAAATCAACCTACCAACCACTGTTTAATGTACAACATCAACCTACCAACCACTGTTTAGTGTACAACATCAACCTACCAACCACTGTTTAGTGTACAACATCAACCTACCAAACTGTGTTTAATGTACAACCTCAACCTACCAACCACTGTTTAATGTACAACATCAAAATACTAACCAGTTTTTAAGTGTACACCATCAAACCAACTCGATGACAATTGAAATATTTATTCTAAATATGACATGAAAAAAACCACATTATTTTATCAAATACAAACTTTCATTAAATACTTCTTCCAAAAATTAGAGCCCACCTTGAAAACAAAACTAAATCCCAATCTCTAGATCACTTCTGGCTAATGCCAACGTAATGCACATATGGACATTCGTCAGAAAAAAAAACTTGACATGTCATTTTAAAACCCCCCAAAAATTCGGTATTGCATGACCGTGAATACATTTATACCGCGAATAGTTTTATATGGGCATTTGCATGATAATCATACTTTTTTATATTTTAAAAAAATTATCAAATTTCTACTGTTACAGAATAATAACTATTCCTTTATAATTGTATGCTTAATTTTAATTATATCTATTGATTTATGGGATATGACTACCAGATAATTCCTATGAGAACATCATTGCCCCATTCGAAGAACCCCCCCACCCCTTTTCTTTGCTCTGGTTTACGTGCACTGAACCTGGGATGCACGTGAAAAGCTCAACATCTTGAGGGCCAGTTGAAATGGGTAAGCTATATTCGCCAAGACCGACTTATTGCTCTACCCAACATGGCTATAGTATACCACAGGTGTGAGCAATACACTTTTATCTTGAAAAAAAAAAAAAACGCCCCCAACCACGAATGGAATGTGTTAAGTACCGATAAGGTTTGAAAGATTCAATCCGTGTTTGGCTCGTAGAATAAACGATACGTAAAAAAAAAAGGACTGAGAAAAACNAAAAAAAAACATACAAACAAACTAATCAACTTACAGCAAGTGAAAAAGGGAAACTTTTGAAACATACAAGCATTCATTTACCCCCCTTCAATTATATAACGTCTCGTACAGCAAACCCCCCCCCCCCCTTTTCGATCTTTCTGCTAGGAAACTCGACGACCTATATAAATGTAAATGGGAATTAAATTTGAACGTTATGGTAAAGAAATTCTAGCCACTGCGTCACCTGATGGTATTATTTATATCAAATAGAGCGCATTCGAACGCAAACAACCTTTTCCCAACCTAGGGCGGGGTGGGTAAGGGATGACACAGCACATTCACTCGGTGACGTTAATATCAAGGACATACTAATAATGGATGGAGATAAGGGTTGGGGGCTAAACATAGCTCTATTTTGAAGGGACAAAAATGTACTAGGTATGGGCTAGTATAATATGACACGTGGTTCATGGGAACTTAAACGATTGTTTTATTGATTTAGTTTCTAAAAACATTTTAAAATTCCCCGCGTATTAGGGGACCGCCTCAAATCAGCACCGCTGAGATTAACTGGCAAAACGTATGAGCATATACCAAGTTGTCTAGGATTAAATCAACCGAGGCTTGCGTGCAGTCAAAACAAGAGAGCAATCAGCTTGCATGACGTAGTACATGAGCCAAAGTATTTTGAAAACCCGAATAAAGGACGGAACAAAACAGCGTAACGTGTGTTACTAATACCTTGGTTACTGAATGAAAGATGATCGGTAAGTTATACAACTAATATCAATTTTCCTGAACACGTTTGCTCACAAGTTTCAATATCTGGAACATATATCGTACAATATATCTATAGTTAAAAATAATACCCTTTTTAAAAATGTAAGTTACAATAGAGATTATGCTTTTAGACACAGATTTGTTTCATCAACAGACAACGGTTGAGGCGACAACACTTGAAACATTTGCGTCTGTTGCCTAAGAGCTTCCAAACCCCGGTTCCTGATTCCCTTGCTGAGTAGCACTTGCAACCAGTGAAATATATCCTCTTCAGCACAAGGCACAGAAGCATTGCAAATCAATCCATATTCATAGGAGCCAGAATTATCAAAACAATTGAGCTTGGGCCCATGATATATATTTAAGAAGACGAAATCTGCCCAACACGCAGAGAAGAGATGTCTGGAATTTTTTTTTTTTTTGGAATGTTTTTGTGTGTTGAATTTCAGTTCAATTTTTAAATGGGACAACTGTACTTGAAAGACACAATATCAACTACAACTGTACATGAAAGATGCAATGTCAATAACTACAGCTGTACATTAAAGGCACAATTCCGTTTTGTGTTCCAGTGAACTGTGAATTCCATCCGGTGGCATCAAGGTTTCACTTTCTTCTTCTTAAAACACTGAAAGACTTAAACAGATCTCAGAACTCCCCACTGTTCCAGTAAAGTCATCAATCTAAGGTTATATTCCTCCATAGGGTGGCCTGAATTCCGATGAAAGTCATCTAAATGTCAGGATTCGATGTAGCCTCTGAACTGAGAACTGAAACATGAACAAGATGTTGATATTTTAAATGAAAGATACTTTCTCTAAAGTAGAACACGAACGATCAACGTCAGAAACAGCGCCGGGCTTAAAGACTCGGAACATTGAAAGCCCTTTGGCGTAACATCGTGTACGGTGTAAAGTCCAAGCTTTAAATTATCCCGTTTGAACACTTCAACTTTTCTTCAAACCAGCACAAAAATATGTCAGCTCCAGATGTTGATACTGACATAGATGTTGATACTGACACAGATGTTGATAATGACACAGATGTTGATAATAACACAGATGTTGATAATGACACACATGTTGAAAATGACACAAATGTTGAAAATGACACATATGTTGATACTGACACAGATGTTGATAATGACAAAGATGTTGATAATGACACAGATGTTGATAATGACCATGATGTTGACAATGACATAGACTTTGAGTTTGAGTTATTTTCCCCTTGCTCCCATTCTTCGTTGCATTAAAAATGAACCGTGTTAACTGCACAGTAAATGGATTTTTGTGAAACTCCACCCCACTGGCGAGGTTACATACCCTAGAGTCCAAAAACTATTCAAATATAAACACATGTGTTATAACAGATGTGTTTATATTTTAACAGTTTTTGTAATGAAGCATTGAGATCGGGACAGGCTGCACATTGACTAACACCACAAAACATTCAAACTAACGTTTGAGCTGAATGCCCCCATCTGCACAACTTAGCTCTTAGAAGAAGATTCACTGAAAGTTATTCATATTTTTTTTTTTAAATGTCGCGCACTTGTAACACCACGCTATTAGATTCGTATAAAATATCTGATATCCAGTAATCTTCTTACCTCGACTGTTGACAGAGTTCCCAACGCCACTGTCACGCACTGTCAGCCATGTAAAAAAAGCAAGATATGCAGAGTATTGATTTAAATATTTCAACGTCAATTGGTATTTAAATGAGATTATTATATGCAAGTACAAAACTTTACAAAACTATATAAATATATATAGTATGTATAAGTGAATCAAGGTCTGATGAACTACATCTGAATAAGTCGCTACAACTAATTAATTAGACAACCACTATGGTGGAACGAACAATAACTATGGTGGTACAAACAATAACTATGGAGGTACAAACAATAACTATGGTGGTACAAACAATAAATAAGGTGATACAAACAATAATATGGAGGTACAAACAATAACTATGGTGGTACAAACAATAAATAAGGTGATACAAACAATAATATGGAGGTACAAACAATAAATTTTGTGGTACAAACAATAACTATGGTGGTACAAACAATAAATAAGGTGATACAAACAATAATATGGAGGTACAAGCAATAACTTTTGTGGTACAAACAATAACTATGGTGGTACAAACAATAAATAAGGTGATACAAACAATAATATGGAGTACAAACAATAACTTTTGTGGTACAAACAATAACTATGGTGGTACAAACACTAATATGGAGGTACAAACAATAACTATGGAGGTGCCAACAATAACTATGGAGATACAAACAATAACTATGGTGGTACAAACAATAAATAAGGTGATACAAACAATAATATAGAGGTACAAACAATAACTTTTGTGGTACAAACAATAACTATGTTGGTACAAACAACAACTATGGTGGTACAAACAATAACTATGTTGGTACAAACAACAACTATGGTGGTACAAACAATAACTATGGTGGTACAAACAATAACTATGGTGGTACAAACAATAACTATGGTGGTACAAACAATAACTATGGTGGTACAAACAATAACTAAGGTGGTACACGCATTGTGTTGGGTAGAGCACGGACAGCGTTGTAATTGAAATAGCCGTGACAAAATGAGAGAAATAAGGAGAAAAAGAGAGAGGTAAAGAAAGATAGGGACAGAGAGACACGGGGGTAGAAGGTAGAAAGAGATAGAGAGAGATAAATAGAGGCAGAGATAGAAATAGAGAGAGGGAGATGTACAGAGGAAGACAGACAAACGAGGGAATGCATTGTTTCACAGACATGAGATAAGACCATGAAAATCCCCCCCCCCCATTTCTCCCCTTGTGTGCCCCAAACAGTGAACTCTCGGCTGAATGCCTAACAAGGAATGTTGAACCATCCGTGGACAGATACGCAATGGATGAACCCTACCGTTGCCTGACGTGTGCCCGTTCCTGTGCTGCTCATACACGGCACTCAAGCCCGGCAGTCGTGTCTTGACGGTACGGATGAGTTGGCCTATCGTCTCCGTCACGTTCGACTTGTCATGGTCGACCAAACAAACCGTGGACTCTAGATACTCCTTGTACCGAAAGAAGTCCGCCTTGCCACGCGTCAAGATTTTACCTAGCCTCATCGTACAGTTGCAGTTGTTTCGTAATGTTGCTCCTCCCCTGCCCTGATCGATAAACAAATCAATTGCTAATAGGTTCATTCGATTCTCGGTGTTACAAATTTGAGAAATGGATTTATTGAAAATAAGAATTCTCATTCGTTTGTTCATAGTTACAATATTGACAATAACCGTGGCTAGAGTTGCAGTAGAATTTAAATCCCCATTACCGTCTTGTTTTTTAAAAATAATAAAATTAATTTTTTAAAAAGGCCATTAGTTTTTTTTTGTATTAAAACATATTTTCTCATTGTTTTTCGGTCGTCCTGGACACCATGGCAATAACTGAATGACCATGACGTTTACAGCTAACATTGCAGTTCTATCCCACAACCAACAACAACAAAAAAAATGCAGGAAAAAGATAAGAGACGTAGCTTAAACCTTTTGATTGAAGGGGAGGCTTTGTGCACATGTACCCTATGACACATAATTTATAGTAAAACAAAGACTCACAGATTCTGCAACACCTCCTCCCGTTTCCATGATCGATATCGACAGTTGATCTGATCCGTAAATTTAATATAAAAAAAAAGAGACCCGTATTAATTGCACAGAGTTTGTTGTGATAGACGTGTACACGTGTACACGTGGACATGGAAACATAGCTACGCCAGAAACACATCTCTAAATTAACAAATAATTATTATTTAAATCGCTAAACTTTTTTTTGTGAATGTTATTATAAAAGTAACTTTTAGGCTATGTTATAAATAGATACTATTATTCCTATATCTTATATTGTCTTATATAACTGTTTAGAAAAGTAATACGAAAATTTTCTACTTTTAAAAACTTTGAAAGATTTTGACGAAATTAAAGCAGTGGAATAGATCCAATCGTTCTTCAAAGTATTTAATGTTTTGTTTGTTTCGTTAAAACTGCATATTAAATGCAAACAAATATTGTTGGTGGATCAATGAATGCACCCATTAAAAGAAAATCGTTGGTGATTACGAAAAGACGTAATAAATAAGATCTACCTAAAGTTAAATATGAAGCATTGCGATGGGTCGATTCTGAAAGTAGATAATACAAAGTAGTTGTTGACGTCAATAAATCCGAATTAAATATTTATTTATAAAATTATTCAAAACATGTTAACGTCTTAAGGGCTCTAGGCTACACCACTTAAGACCACCATTGAATATGTGGTCGTGGTACTAGGCTACACCACTTAAGACCACCATTGAATATGTGGTCGTGGCACTAGGCTACACCACTTGAGACCACCATTGAATATGTGGTCGTGGCACTAGGCTACACCACTTGAGACCACCATTGAATATGTGGTCGTGGCACTAGGCTACACCACTTAAGACCACCATTGAATATGTGGTCGTGGCACTAGGCTACACCACTTAAGTCCACCATTGAATATGTGGTAGTGGGCTCTATGGTACAGCACTTAAGTCCACCATTGAATATGTGGTAGTGGGCTATAGACTTCACAACAGAATACTAGCAATGAAATTAAATATGGCCCTGCATCTACTTTTAAACAATCTTTTATTCTAACAGGTTGATTTTCAAAAATAAAAAATAAACAAAATCCTTCTTCTCCTGTTTTCAGGTACACTTTTTGGATGCATGCTTGTTCATTCTTCGAATGTTTGAGAAGTTCTTGTTGAAAAGAACCAGCGACTAAACCCATCAATGATGAACACCAAAAATAAATAATAGACAAAAGCACACACAGAATATCTTAGTCATCATTCTAAGCAGTCATCAACGTTGCCAAAAATTGTTTCTGAAATATTTTTCCCGTTAAACGTTTCAAAAATTAGGAAAAAATGTGTTTCCTTAAAAACAGCTAATCACTTAATAATTGGTTTTCTTTTAGCATGCAAAGTAATCAGGATTGCAATCAATCACTGCGCATTGCGGGTTGTAGGACAGATTTTTGTATAATGAAGCTTTGAAGCAAGAATTTCTTTAATTAACACAAACTAAACTAGATGTTAATTTACTTCTTTCGCACCTCAGTTCCTGCGTGCACTGACTTAATGCCATGGCAAGTGTTCCAGTTTAAAACACTATTGTGACAAATACGATATATGGCTACAAATTTGAAATATCCCTTCAGCTATGAAATATCACTATAAAAATGAAACATCACTACTACATGTATGAAGTATCACTACAATATGAAGTATCACTACAATATAAAATATTACGACAAATATGACATTATTCATCCAATTGTATGATTTCGCAGTCAATGTCTTAGAGTTGTATAACTTGTTAAAATACACGTTATTGTCACCCGAAATGCCTCAACTTCCTTGAGACCTCAGGCCCAAAGCTGAAAAATCGGATAAAATAATTGCAATTAAACTAATGCCAAAGACAACTGTCACACATTTAATTACCCGTCACGTGTTCGCCAGACCGCCGAGGTTGGTGACTGCCATAATGAGACTCGACTCTATTCCCGATCACATCTAGAATGCCTGGCAACACCTCCAAATCCGTGTTAGTGTCTGATCCAGAACCATCGTGGCAACCTCTGCAGAGGTACGTATCGTTCACAGGCCTCAAGTCCTCCTCTGACTCGGCAATATCCTCATGGAACCGTTCTAACTTAATTTTCAATTCTATAAGAACGTTGCAGTTCTGATAATCATCAAACAAAATTAACAAGTTCATGACACATTTTCTCCTTGTATTTTCTTTTTAAAAAAAATTAATAAAATAAAAAATAAAAGCTTTGTAACAATTAACGGTTACAAATGTTATCGCAAACATGTTTCATCATCCACGTTTGAAATACTTTAAATCTATCAAATTTAAAAATTATGTTTGCAAAAGATTAAATACAAATGCATGTATAACAAAACATACATAAATATGTTAGCGTCTGGTTTCGCTACTCTTTTCTAGACCCAAGTGAAGAAACAAAACTGTTGTGTTATTAAACGAATTCCGGTTATCGATACAAAAAAAATCGGTGGTTTTCTGTGTACAACGGCCGTACTTGAACTGTTTTTTTTCTTCGCTAACTTTTTGCGAATCATATCTTTTTATTCCGCACATTTTTGAATTCTTTCAGAAAATAACACAGTTAAAACGTCAGCCGCTACTGTCTCAAGTGTGTAGCCACTCTACTGGCTACTGTATCACGTGTGTAGCGACTCTACTGGCTACTGTCTCACGTGTGTGGCCAAACTACTGGCTACTGTCTCACGTGTGTAGCCAAACCACTGGCTACTGTCTCACGTGTCTAGCCATACTGCTGGCTAATGTACAGCCACATAACTAGTTTTAACTGAAAAGAAAAATATGATGTTCATAGCCTTAAACTAGTTTATAATTACATTAGTGTGGAGACCTTAATTAAACGTGAGGCGTATTTAAAAAAAAAGAAACTACTTGGAATAGACATTTAATTTAGTGTTAATTTATGACCCGCGCTCAGATTTTAATTGAACACCATTGATTAGTAAGGCTGTCACAATTATTGTTCAAAGAAGCAGTTGCTGTGAGTAGTTTAATAAGTTTTTTTGTGTCTCACCTGTGGGCGATCAGTGACTCTTCTTTGAGCTCCATCTTGAAGAAAAACAAAATCATGACGTCAGTGTTCTCTCGGATTTTTGTTTTACTAATGCTTAAATAAACGTTGAAAAGTGCACATCGCTCGTATGAACTCAAACTTTATACAGTCAATTTTTTGGGGTAAATAATTTTCCCCACGCATTTAAAAGCTATAACTAAATTCAACTTATCCATTAAAGAAGGCTTGCACAACATACGGCGCGCCAGCACCGACTTTGCGGCCCGCAAAGTAACGAAATATTCTTTTACTATTATTTTCTTACTAGCTTTCCCCTCTGTCCCATCTTATTTTGGCCCGCAAAAGTTTTGCATAAAGTATTACGGCCCGCCTTACATTTTGAGTTGTTGAGGCCTGCATGAAAGGTTGAATGTGGGACCGGCTAATTCATAAATATTTAACATCCGATTGTACAATGTTAGTTTCTTCCTCTTTTTTTGAAAGACTTCCCAGACAGTGCCAGAAAGTTACTGATCAGTCTGAGTACTAAAATCACGATTGAGAACTAGAATAATTCTGGTCATAGCATATGCCACTAAATTTACAATAAAGATGCGAACATATGCTTTCTAAAAAAAAAAAAGATAAATATTTTTATATTTTAGAAAAATTTTTTTTTTTTAACTTACAACATTTATAAGAATAATTCTGGTCATAGCATATGCCAATAAATTTACAATAAAGATGCGAACATATGCTTTATAAAAAAAAAAAAGATAAATATTTTTATATTTTAGAAAAATTTTTTTTTTTTTAACGTACAACATTTATACAATACTAACACAATATAAAAACATTCAATAAATGAAGTGGGTCAACACGGGAAAAGATGAGCCCTGGTCACCATTTAAAATAATAAACTAGATCCTATTTTATAAAGCAAGGGTTGGGAAACTCTTCTAGCGATTACTCTACATTATGAGTTATATACGGCGACCTTACCCCATAGATTTGAAAAAAACAGAAGAAGATCCTATACTGTTTACTGTATACTGTTTACTGTTTACTGTTTACTGTTTACATTTATAATGGCTTATGAATTTTATTTATACGAGAAACGCATTATTTTTTTTTTAAACATCAATTAAATGTGATAAAAATACATAAATGAAATCCTCGAAATAAATATTTATTCATGCATAATTCCAGGCTATTTCCGTTCATTTAAAACGCCCCTGCAATAATTGTCACAATTTGTCACACAATTTAGACATAACACAATAAATTGTCGCTTACCTGTCACACAATTTAGTCATATCCCAATAAATTGTCGCGTATTTATCATACAATTTAGTCATATCACAATAATTTGTCGCTTATGTGTCATACAATTTAGACTTATCACAATAAATTGTCGCTTATTTGTCACACAATTTAGTCATATTACAATTAATTGTCGCTTATGTGTCACACTATTTAGACAACTCACAATAAATTGGCGCTTATTTGTCACACAATTTAGACATATCACAATAAATCGTCACAAATTCGTGATTATTGTCCTTAAAGAAAAGTGTGTCTATTGGAATAGGGGGTAGGGGCAGAGAGAGAGAGAGAGAGAGGATGTAGGGGGATAAGTATATTTTAAAAATATTTTTTAATCATAAAAAGGGCTTTAAAGAAATGATCATAACCATTTCCATAATGAGATACTTCTATGTAATTGATCTACCAAAGTTATTTCCATAATGAGATACTTCTATGTAATTGATCTACCAAAGTTATTTCCATAATGAGATACTTCTATGTAATTGATCTACCAAAGTTATTTCCACAATGAGATACTTCTATGTAATTGATCTACCAAAGTTTATCTCTGTCTTCTCGCTGGTTATTCGAGTGGACATCTATTAGACTTACCTCTAAACACGATATCATTGGCCTGTTCCATTACGAATAAGTTCAAAACACACGTAGACGCACAATTGGAACATTGGCTGTCCTGGGAACAAAGTAGCCGTGCATCAGCCGTTATAACCAGGTGAATAAGGGGAAAAAATTGAATAAAGCAGTTGAGACTCACTATGTGAGTTTTAAATAATCCGTTGGGGTTTTACCCGTGCCCATAGTTATGTAGGCCTATATATCTATAACATAACCTCTATAGTAAGCTATAAGAATATACTTCCTCTTCCTTGTGTTATCAAATTCGGATTTTTTTATTTCGTAACTTTTTTATGACCTTAGGTTTAGCTTCCTCATTTCTCGGCTTTGATGTCACGCATGTAAAAATATAATCACTTCGATGCGCGGCTTTAAGTTATTTAACAAAATTATAATTGAGTATATATTATGTTCTATTAATTTCAAACTGTGTTTGATAGAGTGTAATTTACACGGGACTTGGTCGTGAGATGGAATTGGAAGTAACTTGTAAGAACAACATCTATCCAAAAGACGTTATAAAATGTGTAATGTAAAAAATGTAAATGTGTAATGTAAAAATTGTAAATGTGTAATGTAAAAAATGTAAATGTGTAATGTAAAAAATGTAAATGTGTAATGTAAAAAATGTAAATGTGTAATGTAAAAAATGCAAATGTGTAATGTAAAAAATGTAAATGTGTAATGTAAAAAATGTAAATGTGTAATGTAAAAAATGTAAATGTGTAATGTAAAAATTGTAAATGTGTAATGTAAAAAATGTAAATGTGTAATGTAAAAAATGTAAATGTGTAATATAAAAAATGTAAATGTGTAATGTAAAAAATGCAAATGTGTAATGTAAAAAATGTAAATGTGTAATGTAAAAAATGTAAATGTGTAATGTGAAAAATGTAAATGTGTAATGTAAAAAATGTAAATGTGTAATGTAAAAAATGCAAATGTGTAATGTAAAAAATGTTGACGTCGCGCAACTCTTCCTCACTTTAAACAAAAGTCACCAGCGCAAGTCATCAGTCACCGGACGGCTCGATGGTCATCGTCGATCTTCAACGGACGAACGCTAATAATAATAATAAATGTAAAGTAAAAGACCACTCATATTGTACCACGTTTATTGTGTCGGAGAAAGTTTTGCCGTAGGTATGCTGTTTGCAAACTGAGGGCGTCTATAGTTTTACAGTTGTGAGGTCGGTTGTAGTTCTAAAGCTGTGAGGGTTGCCTGTATTTCTAAAGCTGTGAGGTTGCCTGCAGTTCTAAAAGTGTGAGGGCGCCTGTATTTCTAAAGTTGTGAGGGCACCTGTAGTTCTAAATTTGTGAGGGCGACTGTAATTCTAAAGATGTGAGGGCGCCTGTAGTTCTAATGTTGTTAGGGCGCCTGTGGTTCGAAAGCTGTGAGGGTGCCTGTAGTTCTAAAGATATTAGCTTCTGATTTCGCCACTCTTTTCTAAAACTATGAGGGCGCCTGTAGTTCTAAAGCTGCGAGAGAAAATGTCATGAATTCGTCTGTGCGTGTCCCGGTACTATCTATTATATAAAGGTCGCTAAGACTTGTCATAATAACGAGCACGCTATAGTTATGCTCGATGACCGCTGTCTGAATTTTCTACACTAATTATTGTGTTTGTAGACGTAAAAAAACATATCCCAGTTGAAATCTTTTCAGCTGAAATTATAAAAAATGATGTCATCAACAGAAAATGACTAAAATATAGGCATTCAAATAAGAGAGACACTGGCAGGATATTGGAAAGTGAGTTTGTGGACGTCAAATGATTCAGAGAAGGTTGTTAAATAAAACTTTTTTTTATGGGACATACGTTTTAAAACTATATCTTAAAACAATTGTTAAAGTATTATCTTACAATGTACTTTATTTGGTTAAAATGTATTTGAGTATTACATTAAAAAAATGCATTTAAAAAAAGGAAATGCCATTTAATGTCAGACATGATGAGGTATTCTGAATTATTTTTAATTATAAAGAAAATTTTTTATTTGTTTCACCGTTATTTCAATTTCTTGATGTTTTCACGAGCGTTTAAAGAAAATGCTAAAATGTTCAGACAAAGATGTTTGCTTCCACTGACAACAGGATGTGTCTGACATCATAACCAAAACCCTAACAACGGCATGTGTCTGACGTTATAACAAAAGCCTTAACAACAGGATGTGTCTGACATCATAACCAAAACCCTAACAACGGCATGTGTCTGACGTTATAACAAAAGCCCCAACAACAGGATGTGTCTTACAAATTAGAACCAAAACCCTAACATCGGGATGTGTCTGACATTATAACCAAAGCCCCAACAACAGGATGTGTCTTACATATTAGAAACAAAACCCTAACATCGGGATGTGTCTGACATTATAAACAAAGCCTAACCAGGCCTCCTCTTTAGTGCCGAAAAAACCAATCCCGTATGTGGTAATTTTTAATTTTTTTTTTAGTTTAAGAAAAATATTTTTTTCATTTCTATTTTCAAAACATATTTTAGATAACGATAGATGCCCCCAGATTATAATCCTTTCGACCCATTTACCTACGAATGCATGTCGGTAACCACATGCACTTGTTCTTTATCACCGTATGACGTCATGCGGATACAAGAAGTGAAAAAAATTAACCCTTTTTTTTTAACGAAAAAAAAAAAAAAAAAAAAAAAAAAAAAAATAAATTTCCCAGTCCCCTGTTTGAAAGTCACGTTACATAATATGCCACGAAAATTTGACGGGGAATTTTGTCAAACATTCAAGGAGCCACGGAAGAAGTTTCATTCCAATGCAGAATCTGATTCCGTCAGGGAATGTTCACTGGAACATATATTTTGATATAACATTTTCTTCCATCTGCCTGGGAATCGAAGTTCTTTTCTTTAGTTTCTGAAAGCCTCACTTTGAATCTAGCGTGACAATTGATCCATTTATATAACCTCAAAGACGTTCATGTATTAGTGAGTTGATGCTTCTAAAAAAAAAAAAAACAAGATATCTATGATATGTTCCACTCTTCCATTAGATCTCAGCGTTAAACAACACAGAACGCCATTGACACGAAGGAAATCCACGGATGAATAACGCGCGTCCGCTCATCAAAGCGAAATGAAAAAATACCTTGTTGACACTCATCGGTAATTCAAAGTAGTACACATAATTATCATTAATGGTTAATGACGCCTCTTCATTATTATTATTTTGATTGAATTTATTTAAGTGAACGGGATTTCTCATTTATGGGATTGTAGCAATTGTTTGTTGTTGTTTTTTTTTGGTATGGGAATGATTTTTATCAAACTAAGTGCATCTAAAAGCTAAAAGACTTAAGATATAGTTAAGCCAAAATAGGTCACAAATACAAAGCACAAATACAAAGGGGGGATTTATTAGAATGTGTTGTCATTGGCAACAAGTCTATGTGCCAAGTTTCAGCTCGATAAAGTGACGTGAAGTAGGTCAATTAACCTTTCGGAGATGTTGGCACAAACGCACTAGCAAAGGCTCTCCTCCCGTCTACCATTCATTGATCTGTAGTTTTATTTTGAAATAGGAAGTTTAAAAAAAACTGACCTTAGAGGATAACTTAATGCAGAAACAGAGGCATCGAGATTAGTTCATTTTTTAAATTAACCCCAGTTACAATGTTATCACCGGCACTTGAACAACTTGGTAATCGTAGTCGCTAAACAAGAGGATTGGTAAAAGCTTGTTAAAGACTTAGATAAGAGTAGCTAAACAAGAGCATTGGTACAAGCTTGTTAAAGACTCAGATAAGAGTCGCTAAATAAGAGCATTTGTACAAGCTTGTTAAACTCTCAGATAAGAGTCGCTAAATAAGAGCATTGGTACAAGCTTGTTAAAGACTCAGATAAGAGTCACTAAATAAGAGGGTTGGTACAAGCTTGTTAAAGACTCAGATAAGAATCGCTTAGTATGAGCATTGGTACAAGCTTGTTAAACACTCAGAAAAGAGTCGCTAAATAAGAGCATTGGTACAAGCTTGTTAAAGACTCAGATACGAGTCGCTAAATAAGAGGATTGGTACACGTTTATTAAAGAATCAGATAAGAGTCCCTAAAAAGAGGATTGGTAACAGTTTATTAAAGAATCAGATAAGAGTCGCTACATAAGAGGGTTGGTACAAGTTTATTAAAGACTCACATCGTAGTCGCTAAATAAGAGGATTGGTACAAGTTTATTAAAGACTCAGATCGTAGTCGCTAAATAAGAGCATTGGTACAATCTTGTTAAAGACTCAGATACGAGTCGCTAAATAAGAGCATTGGTACAAGCTTGTTAAAGACTTAGATAAGAGTCGCTAAATAAGAGCATTGGTACAAGCTTGTTAAAGACTCAGATAAGAGTCGCTAAATAAGAGCATTGGTACAAGCTTGTTAAACACTCAGATAAGAGTCGCTAAATAAGAGCATTGGTACAAGCTTTCTAAAGACTCAGATAAGAGTCGCTAAATAAGAGCATTGGTACAAGCTTTCTAAAGACTCAGATAAGAGTCGCTAAATAAGAGGGTTGGTACAAGCTTGTTAAAGACTCAGATAAGAGTCGCTTAATAAGAGCATTGGTACAAGCTTGTTAAAGACTCAGATAAGAGTCGCTAAATAAGAGCATTGGTACAAGCCTGTTAAGGACTCTGTGCCCTTGGCTTTTATCACAGGGCTGCTAAACTGGAATTAAAAATGAAGGCTGGCCAGCTTGTACCGGATCCTCGACGACTTTGACCACAGCCAGGAAATGTACGTCACTGATGTGACGTCACTTTGGTTGTCTTGTTAAGTTACTTGATTTTATCACACTAACGCAGTGGTGCAGCAAAGGTTTGTGAAACCCGGGGCGGAACAATAATATTGCCAACCCCTTCCTCGAAAAGGACTCTTCAATCGGCCGAAAATACCACCCCTCTATTTGAAAGGAAAAAAATGTGCCGACCGGGGTAGAAAACCCCCTCACTTCACACCCCCTTCTTACGCCAGAGCAAAAATAAAGCATTTCTAGTTTTGTCTGCTCCATCGTGTACATTTGTAGACACGTAGTAATGTTTTAATACATAAATTTTCTTCTATTTGATCTATGGACAGTTTGTATCGGGTTTTCACAGAATAACAAAATGAGGAAGTTAGACGTCAGCACTAAGAACAACTAATGGGAAGTCAAAAGTCAGTACGTAGAATAAGCTAATTGGAAGTCAGACGTCACTTATAGCGTCAGGGAGACACGTATATAGTCCTAGTAGAAACTTATAGCGTCAGGGAGACACGTATATAGTCCTAAGAGACATTTATAGCGTCAGGGAGACACTATATAGTCCTAGGATACACCTATAGCGTCAGAAGACACGTATATAGTCCTAGGAGACACTTATAGCGTCAGGGAGACACGTATATAGTCCTAGGAGACACTTATAGCGTCAGGGAGACACGTATATAGTCCTAAGAGACACTTATAGCGTCAGGGAGACACTATATAGTCCTAGGATACACCTATAGCGTCAGAAGACACGTATATAGTCCTAGGAGACACTTATAGCGTACTGGGAGACACGTATATAGTCCTAGGAGACACTTATAGCGTCCTGGGAGACACTATATAGTCCTAGGAGACACTTGTAGCGTCATGGGAGACACGTATATAGTCCTAGGAGACACTTATAGCGTCAGGGAGACACGTATACAGTCCTAGTAGACACTTATAGCGTCATGGGAGACACGTATATAGTCCAGGGAGACATTTAGATCTATAGAATCCTTTAAGGCTCCCTCCTTTGTAGATTTATCTTTTAACAAATATTTGCATTACAGATCGATCACTTCTCTTTGAAAGCCGATATTTTTTTTCCCCCTCTTATTTTCATCGGGTTTTCCCGTACCCTTTTTTTCTATTTATTACAGGCAGTTTTATATATGCGTGCTTGGTTACTTCCTTTTATCACGACTTACTTTTAAACGAACCTATTTGTCAAAAGTAAAAAAAAAAGTTTCAAAATAGGATATAGACATTAAAAAAAATATGTGTTTGGTTGGTCTCACTCCAGGTTACCGCTTCCTTTCACACCAGCCTACAGTTCTACTAACAAACTGAAACACCATAACAATCTGTAGTAAGTACTTCACGCAGTGGCGAACCTAGGGTAGGTGTCAACCTGTGCGGTCAATTAACCGTGTCACAACCTCCCCCCCCCCCCCCCCCCCCCCCCAAGTTTTTTAAAAANCTTTCAGTTGTTAGCATAGATCCAGATCAGAAAGCATTGACTGTCCTATGGAGGAATCACTTTCAGTTGTTAGCATAGATCCAGATCAGAAAGCATTGACTGTCCTATGGAGGAATCACTTTCAGTTGTTAGCATAGATCCAGATCAGAAAGCATTGACTGTCCTATGGAGGAATCACTTTCAGTTGTTAGCATAGATCCAGATCAGAAAGCATTGACTGTCCTATGGAGGAATCACTTTCAGTTGTTAGCATAGATCCAGATCAGAAAGCATTGACTGTCCTATGGAGGAATCACTTTCAGTTGTTAGCATAGATCCAGATCAGAAAGCATTGACTGTCCTATGGAGGAATCACTTTCAGTTGTTAGCATAGATCCAGATCAGAAAGCATTGACTGTCCTATGGAGGAATCACTTTCAGTTGTTAGCATAGATCCAGATCAGAAAGCATTGACTGTCCTATGGAGGAATCACTTTCAGTTGTTAGCATAGATCCAGATCAGAAAGCACTGACTGTCCTATGGAGGAATCACTTTCAGTTGTTAGCATAGATCCAGATCAGAAAGCATTGACTGTCCTATGGAGGATCTCAAACAGTTCTACTGCCATTCTCTTGTTAGCGCTTTATCTTCTCTCTACCGAAATACCATAGTGTTATGATTTTAAAAGTTCCTTTTCACTAGCGTGTTCCACCAAGTGACAGCCGTTCTCTGACAGAACAAATCTTAAGACCTCTAGGTTGGTCAGCGCTTTGTTATGAGTGAAGCCCTTACTCTTCGTAAGATTAACTTCCTCAAGTAGATGGGCAAAAATGCAAAACTGGCAGATAAGCTTGAAACACAGGCAGCAGGCGTAAAAGACCTTGTGTTATATATTTAATCATGGTCAAATGTTAAGGGACGGTGCCAGTGACGAATAAGCGAAAAAAACATATTTTGGGGTTTGATTTATTTGGTTTCAAAAAATTTTAAAACAAAATCTAAATAAATTGATATTAATTATATAAATATTTTATGAAATTTTTTGTAATTTTATTTTGCTAACCCTATAAATGGGTAAAATGTCATTTTAAAAATGTCTTTACTTTTTTACAGATTCGATTCATGTACTTAGAATCGCCCGACCACATCGTATTTGGTATTAATGGAAAGGTTTACGTCTCAGAATTTAGACAAATATAGCTTCCTGTAACTTACGAAAGTTACCAAACATTTCAATCGGCGTTGAGTCATAGCCAAAATGGTGTCTTTCTGACCTAACTATAGGGTCACCCCATTTCTGAACCACTGCCTTGAATTTTTATTAAAGCACGCATTTCTTCTTCTTCTATATCTTTAGGGCCCACGATCAATGCATTGATCATTCTTGCTCCTATTTATGTAGAGGGGATCTGCGACGTTTCTGTGCCTGGCATTTCACTGGCCACTGAACTTGGAGTTGGAAGGCCTGAAGCAATAGGCGCAAGTCGGACAAGAGTTGTCGCCTCAACTTTTCATTTTGGAACCTTGACCCAGTCTCTGATTGTCCAGGAAGTGATATTTAACTAGTACTGAATTATACAGAGCTTAATTTTCCTTTCATTTGATTTCTAAAGCGTCTTTGAACATTCCCCCACATTGGATTGGTTAGATGTGTAATAAATTTACTTGTGATCGGTTATACTCATATGAAATTCGGTAAGACCGAGCAGTTTGTGCCTGGTAAATATGCAATTTTTCGATTGGGTGTCACCCCTGAGATGGCGTCACCCGGTGCAGTCCACACCCCCTCACCCCCTAGCTACGCCACTGAAGACTTCACGTAGCCATTGCACAAAAAAAAAAAAAAAAAAAAAATTAATTAAATCCTCTTAAAGGAAGTAAATAACACTGCTGTATCAATGACAATAAGGAATTCCCGGGGTGACTTTCATAAAGGCAAGATTTACATTTGACCTTTTTAATTGGAAATTTGTACATCAACATTTTTCAACTGACACACGCTTACAATTGATAAAGAATATCCATATAATTTATTTATGTTTTGAACAGGGGCGTCATTTCAGCTTTTTTCACACAAAAAGGGGGATGGGTGCAAAACCACAACCTGGTCGGCGTGTGTAGTTGTTTATTACTGGAGGCGCCACAGTACATAGTAATTTAAATAAAACCTTCAAATCCGGGGGGGGGGGGGGCGAATGTCCCACCTTGCCCGAACCAAGTACATAGTAATTTAAATAAAACCTTCAAATCCGGGGGGGGGGGGGAGCGAATGTCCCACCTTGCCCGAACCAAATGACGTCCCTGAGTGGCATAGTTAAGGTTGGTGTCACCCGGTGTGGTAAACTCATGGTGATACCCCTTCTTCCCCCCAACTTCCACGATTGATTTCTTGCTGTTAAAATAGGTCCACAGTACAACGAAGACAAGAACAAAAACAAACTCTTGAAGGTCAGGATGTACATTTATTTTGATAAGAACTGTAGCAACGTTAACGTATAGTTATGTTTACGTTAAATTTACTTTACTTAAAACTATCCCTTCCTGGTTACATCTGTGAAGAATGTACTTGTCATCGGTTATCCTTTTTCGGAATTCGGTTCGACCGAGCAGTGTGTGCACTGTAAATATGCCATTTTTCCATTTGGTGTCATCCCCCTGAGATGGTGTCTACCGACGCAATCCGTACCCCCCCCTAGCTACGCCACTGGCTATAAAATATGCTGTTGGGGTAGGCAGGGAAAAGGTATTGTACAGCTAAGATAAACCGTGGCGTCTTCCAAAATGCAGTTATTCGGGAAATGTCATCTTAAAACTTTAGGTGTTGATGAATTCGAAAACGCTCAGTCACTTCCTTTCAAAACATTTTCATTAGGGGATTAAAACTTTAACATACCTGTAGAAATGATTAAATGCCCTTAACAACTATCTGCCTAAACCTTTAAAAAACATTGAATGCCGTTACCGAAACCCTATGTTCCCACCTCTCTATAACTCCCATCTCCTCCATCCGTCACTCATCCTTACTCCTCATATGATCTCCTCGCTATTTCTTAATCCCCTCTTTCAACCCGTCTTTGCCCCCCAACAAACCTCCCCCTGCAACCCCCTTCCCAAACACCTGTTGCCTCCACTCCTCTCACCCACCCTCTCCTTCACCACCCTTTTCAATTCCTTTCCTCCACCCGTCCCCACTAGCCCTGCCCCCC
>CAXITT010000029.1:2161003-2171084 GCA_964033795.1 Lymnaea stagnalis
CCCCCCCCCCCGGAGAAATAGCTGAAAGAAATCCTGATCATAAAGTTGGGTTTTGGCGATTGGACCATTTTCTTAGAAATGACCTGTTGAACTTCATTGAAAAGAAGTCAATTTTATGTTAGTTATTATTCTAGTAAATTCTGGTAATGGGCATGGGCGCCCGCAGAAAACTTTCTGGAAGGGGGGGGGGCAAAAAAATCGATTAACTTTCCAGGGGGGGGGAATTTTTTAGTAATGTTTTAATGTAGTTTTAATTAAATGTAGCGTATTTGTATAGTGAACGAACGAACAGGACATCAGCTTAGTTACTTTCTCTTTATTTTCTCTTTATTTTAATACATTTTTGTGTCTATTTTTTTCTAAAAATGTTTGATCCAACCAATCCAGGTGGGGGGGGGGGGGGGAGGGGCCCCCCCCCCCCCCCCCCCGGGCGCCCATGGTAATGGGCCTATATTTTTCAAGAGAACAAGTAATAAAAATGGAATGTGTGGGAATGCACTGTCGTTTTGTGTTATCTCTTAAGTAAACAAACAAACACAAACACATATACATTGTGGCATTGAACCCCAGAATTAACAGAATAATTAGCTTGAGTAGTTTGTATTCTTTTGTAGTAAACCTATCAAATTAATTTCGTATTGTATAATGTAGATTACCTATTGAAAAAGACGTATTTGTCCCGATATACATGACTAAAGCTTGGAGATATGAATTATGATTTTTTTTTGTGGCTGTTTGCCACAAAAAGTCTTATGTACAGACCCATTTTCAGAACTTGTATTTAATCAATGTGCCTTTGTAAAATGTCTTCGAATTGTTTTTGCATTCTTGTCATTGTATTAAGGGTTCACTTTAAAAAAAAAACCAAAAAAAAACAACGAAACAAACAAATTCATTATTAAACTAAATCACTGAATCAAAAATATATTTTTTTCAACACATTTTACTAATATAGTATTACATTTCTTTAAAAGTAATTAATTTAGCTTGAAATTGAATTTATTTTATCACCATTCAACAAAATATCGTAATGCTTTCTTAATATTAGAAAACATTTTCAATTATAAATACTTGCAAAATAAATACAATGTAAAAGAAACATGACACCGTTATTATTTCTTAGTGTCTCCGTGGCATTGTACGTGTTAATACTTTTGACAATGGCAGCATTTGGAATTTTTTTTTACCATGGTTATTAATATAAAATACTTTTATGTAAAGGTCACATCCGCCTGCATTGGCCCATTTGAATCGTGATCATATATAAGTGTACACTTGCTCTCTGACATAACTCACTTATTGCACATTGGAATATAAAAATAAAACGATTTTATTTTAAAGGCTTGTTTCAATTATTAGTTCTTCATTTGGCTAAGAAAAACAAATTGAAACTGCCCTTTTACAACAACCCAACAGGAAACCCAACCAAAAAAAAAAAAAAAAGTTAAAATCCAGCAAAAAAAAAAAAAAAAGTTTTTTCTTTTTTTTTTCTGGGCTACACGATTTTTGACTGGATGAAATTGCTCACTGGAAGGTAGTCAAAAAGCTGGTGCCGTATGCAACAACTCACCTTTGCGACAAGAATTTGTCACTCTAGTTTGCATAGAAACAAAGAATCAATAATGGAGCCCCGAAAAAAGTATTCAAATTTCTCTGATTTAAAAAAGCCCCAAATTTTGATGACGCTATTGTGTCAATTAAAACATCACTCCACAAAACTTTAAGTTAATATTTCCCCCCCCTCCCCCTAAAGAAATCCTCTTGTTTCCCAAATGAGGAGTTTATTTATCTTCTCGGATTTATTTAGTACTTCTTGTATTTATAATTGTATGCTTAGTACACACAAATTCAATAAACCATTTGAAATGAAATAGTCTATGATTTTCTTCCATACAAATGGGGGGGGGGGGGGGGGCAACACCGGGGTGAACAAACATTTTGGGGGCAATGGCTTAAAAAGTTGGCCGACCCCTGGCGTAGCCTTAGTAAACCATTTATTGTAATACCGGACAGCAGCTCAATTTTAAAAGTAGCGATTTCAAATGATTAATATGCGGTTTTATTTTTATAATTTAAAAAAAAAAAAAAGTCTCTATTTATCAGTCACAAACCTTTGTCATACCAAAATGCATTTTTACACTATTTACAACATTTTTAACAGGACAACTCAAAATAATACATTTTACTCTTAATATGATTAACATGTATGCAATTATATGTACACAATTATATGTACACAATTATATGTACAAAAATTCAATGCTGACGTAATGTTTTAACTTTTAAAAGAAAATGGAAATATGTTGCTGAACTAACTGAGTTGGGGCAACATGATACCCTGAACCTCCACATGATACGCCTCTGGACAAACCACTCTGAGCACTGAAAGATGACGCCTATACAACGTTCTCATTGAGTACTGAAATATATAAAATTAAAAAAAAACTATCATAACTAACCTATCGACCAGTTCTTTAAAGTTTTAAAAAAAAAAAATATTGGTTTGTATGGCTCTGTAGTTTAAATGATACAAATAATGTAACGTTTTTCAATAGCTCAATGAATATGGGAAAGTGGGGGAAAAGAGGGTAGGGGGTGGAAGGTTGTCTCGTGGGATGGTTCTCTCATCGTTTATCTTTTAAAGACCAGAACAGATGCGAACTGACAAAATGCAGAGCTAAATGCACAACTGCAAAGAACGCATTCTTGAGTTAAAATTATTTAAGCATTATTTTTATTTAAAAAAAACAAAAAAACATTAAGATTTTTCTGTTTTGGACCATGGTATGTCAATTTTCAACGATGAGATATTTTTTTTTCTTTCATAAAGGTTAAAGTTATAAATTAAGTTTCTTTTACCCATTCATTAGTTGCATTATTCATTTTCGATTACAAACCTAGCAAGATAGTTTCTTTAACTAGTACGTTTCAGTGTAACATAAAAGCAACAGCATAGCATTCACAAATTTCGTGGGGCTTGCTGTCGCAGTGTAACAAGCAACCCATTTCAATTATAATTTTAAATATATAATAATTTATAGCATCCTAGGTGAAAACATTCCCCTCTTTTCATAAAATTTCATGATTATTACATTAGATAGTCAGTTAATTTCATTTTAATATTCACTTATTAAAATGTTATTTTTTTTTTAAATTCTGTTTCTAGCCCCCTTTTGGATTTAAGAAAAACAAAAAAAATTTAATCATCAAAGGATCAACCCCGAAAAAAGTTTGATTTAGTTCTATGTTTATTACTGACTGTTTGCACAAGCAATTGGAAATTAGACCAAGTACAGCTGATACTGCTGTTCAGTGGAATAGTCAAACGTTATTTACCCTCTTTTACAGTTCTGAATTCAACACACAAAATAATAAAACACTCACAAAACACAATGTTTTTTTCCTATAAATCCGTTTTTATTATTTTATTTTTTATATTTTTATTCTAATGTCCCACCCACTTTTAAGCCACAGATTTATTTCACCAGTGTTTCAGCAGAAAAAAGAAAGAAAATATTACGCCCTTGCGAAATATATATAAATATTATAATCAGAGGCGACGCCATCAAATTTAACATGGCGGATCCCTTGCAGGTCTTAAAAAAATTTGGCGGGTCCCAAATAAATTGTCTTACATGTAATGTAGTTTACGCTTAATGAGCATATATACAATATTAGTAACTAATAAAAATTGACCAGGTCATTTGCCAGGTCCCAAGTTTTTTTACCAGGTCCTGGGACCCGGCGGGACCTGGTGTAGCGTCGCCACTGAGTATAATGTATTTAAAAATAATAATAAAAAATTTGTCATCTTTGTATATTTAAATTGAAAATAGACTTGATATTACGATGTAGCCATAATATCTTTTAAGGCAAGGGCTCTACGCGGGCTGTAGTGCCACTGATGATGCTGATAATGTATTTACGATAAGAGACCAGACTAACGCAGATTATCAATTTCTTTATTTTGTCTAAACACTCATGCATGACCTGACTTAAATGAATGGCAAATGATGTGACAATCAACCCCGTGGGTAGGGCTGGTAGTCCAGCGCTGGAGACCTTTCAGAAACGGCTATGTCTCAAAATTGCCACGCTATAGTTTATCTCAAAATCGCCATCCTATAGCTTATCTCAAAATTGCTATCCTATAGCTTATCTCAAAATTGCTATCCTATAGCTTATTTCAACAAAGACCTTATTGACAGTAAGTGGATTAAACTTCATTTAAATCGAATTTCAAAACACTTGAAAGGGGGAGGGGAGGGGGTGAGGATGTAAAAAAGTGTGTCAACTCTCTCCGCTCTCCCCTAAATAGTGAAGTACACAGTTTCCTTACCTCCACTGTCGACTGAATTGCCTACCCCACTATCTCGTGCTGTGGATGACAACATTTAAAAAAAAATGCACCTTCAATGCAGACAAAGACTAAATAGACTGATAGATTTGCAATGACATAAGAGTTTAGGTCTGCTTGCACAACATAAGTATTGTAAATAGAGAGTTTCAATTTAAAATCTCAATAATAAGCCAGTGTCACTCCAGTGCAGCGGTGTGCTGCCAATCAGGCAACAACAGATTCGGTAAAAAAAAAAATTATTGTAATTTAATCTGACAAATAAATATAAAGATATTTTTTTTAAATATATTCATTATGGTAAATGCTCATCAATTTCGTTACTCTGTGCCCTAAATAAATTATATATTTACCTGAAGAGTGAATTTTAATATGATCTTGGAATACAATTTTTACTATCGCTATGAGATCTTTGGCCTCGGCTATCATTCTCAGTATGTACTCCTCGTTGACAGTGTCTTTCGGGCTTCGTCTACAGCTGATGGTCCCGTCAGACTGCAGTTTCAGGTTTTCGATGTTTTGCATCAAATCCTCCACGATTCGCTGAAGCGTTACCCCCAGGTTATGCATGGCTTCGCAGTAGCTTCTTAGCAAAATGGAGGTCTCATCACGGTGGTGTTCGTGCTAAGATAGAATGGACACAAGCGCTACGTACGTATTTAATCCATTCTAAGAATCAAGGTTGGTGAATGTAACCCATGAAATTTTAGATATACCCTCGCTGCGTAGCCCTTGCAGCAGTTGAAATATCCTCTTCAATGCCAGGCACAGAAACGTCGCGAACCTCTCCCCCCCCCCCCCCCCCCCGGTACATGCATAGGAGCCAGAATGATCAATACATTGATCGTGATCCCTCTAGATATAGAAGAAGAAGGTAAAAGAGCTATAGGGAGGTAGCATAAACATGGATATGTACTTCATTATGATTAGAGCTTACAACGAAAGTGGCTTACGTGAACATGCACTGTGACGTCAGTGGACGTTTCTGCGATTGGTAGAGCCAGCTCCTCTGGATTCATTTGATAAAGAGAGGTGTCAGAAATAATATTATTTAAAAAGTTTAGTTTAGTTGCTTTTCATTTTTATAGTTTAGGTTTGTTTTCGACATGTCAAAGGGATTAGAAGGCGTGAGTTTGTTTGTTTGTGTGTGTGTGTGAGTGTGTGTGTGTGTGTTTGTGTAGTATGCGACTTATTGAGTTATCGTTAATTACAAAGTAATTCTTTGAATTTAGTTTACTTTTTGTGATTTGAACGAAATTTTGCTTGAGTTTAGGAGTAAGAGTTCTTATTACGCAGTACTTATTCTATTTTTTCGTGTGACGTAAATGATTACCTGCAGCTATAACCCTGGGCTGGCGTCTTTGAGGATCTGGAGAAAAAAAATATCATCAGAAACCAAATATTAAACATTGCAAATTGAGCACAAAGAAGCTACAACTCATTCCGCGACTTTGTGCAGATTTTTTTTTTTAGATTAGATCTTATGGCCTGGGATCTCAAAGGGGCTGAACTATGCTATTTGGGGCTGTATTCTGCTAGTAATTAGATCTTATGGCCTGGGATCTCAAAGTGGCTGAACTATGCTTTTTGGGGCTGTATTCTGCTGGTAATTAGATCTTATGGCCTGGGATCTCAAAGGGGCTGAACTATGCTTTTTTGGGCTGTATTCTGCTGGTAATTAGATCTTATGGCCTGGAATCTCAAAGGGGCTGAACTATGCTATTTGGGGCTGTATTCTGCTGGTAATTAGATCTTATGGCCTGGGATCTCAAAGGGGCTGAACTATGCTTTTTGGGGCTGTATTCTGCTGGTAATTAGATCTTATGGCCTGGGATCTCAAAGGGGCTGAACTATGCTTTTTGGGGCTGTATTCTGCTAGTAATTAGATCTTAAGGCCTGGGATCTCAAAGGGGCTGAACTATGCTTTTTGGGGCTGTATTCTGCTGGTAATTAGATCTTATGGCCTGGGATCTCAAAGGGGCTGAACTATGCTATTTGGGGTTGTATTCTGCTAGTAATTAGATCTTATGGCCTGGGATCTCAAAGGGGCTGAACTATGCTGTTTGGGGCTGTATTCTGCTAGTAATTAGATCTTATGGCCTGGGATCTCAAAGGGGCTGAACTATGCTGTTTGGGGCTGTATTCTGCTAGTAATTAGATCTTATGGCCTGGGATCTCAAAGGGGCTGAACTATGCTTTTTGGGGCTGTATTCTGCTAGTAATTAGATCTTATGGCCTTGGATCTCAAAGGGGCTGAACTATGCTGTTTGGGGCTGTATTCTGCTAGTAATTAAGTTGGACGATATTGTCTTGTTATTACTTTTTAAAGTCAGTAAAATTGTTTCGTTTTAATTAGTAGCTGGAGTAGTTTTGCTAAGACACATTATTTCTCTTTGTTTAAAACTTTAATCCCCATATCCTCATGGCCCATGCAGACATTTAAAAAGTCTTTCCAAAAATGTGTGCAACGAGTCATCGGAGAGATTAGCAAAATATTTTTTTTTTACTTAAATGATATCAAAATACATATTACATCCTATTCCTTTTCGGTATGTCAATAAAAACATTAACAGTAACCATTCTGATAAGAAACATTTGAATTACAAATTTTTTTTTGAAAAAAAAAATACTTATGAAAACCTGCTATATTCTAAGCCAGTGGTTCTCAACTTTTCTAGTGCCGCGACCCTTTAATACAGTTTCTCGTTTCGTGGCGGCCCCCAGCCACACAATTATTTTCGTTGCTTCTTCATAGCTGTAAAGATATTTGTTTTCAGATGGTCTTAGGCGACCCCTGGAAAAGGGGTCGCGACCCACAGGTTGAGAACCGCTGTTCTAAGGCATGGCTTTAACGACTCTCCTTTAAACATACATTAACATAAAGCTAATAATTAGCCATATTATAATTGCCCCTTGTTGCCTATTTAATTTGTGTTAAATGGACGACCACATAACATAGTTGGTCTTTTTGTTTTAATACAGCAAGCAATTTACACAACAAATTAAATATAGCTAGATGTACATGCAAATCTATATGTGATAATGGGAGTCTGTAGTTCGCCTTTATATGATAATGGGAGTCTGTAGTTCGCCTTTATGTGATAATGGGAGTCTGTAGTTCGCCTTTATGTGATAATGGGGGCCTGTAGTCAGCCTTATGTGATAATGGGGGCCTGTAGTCAGCCTTGTATGATAATGGGGGCCTGTAGTCAGCCTTATGTGATAATGGGGGCCTGTAGTCAGCCTAGTGTGATAATGGGGGCCTGTAGTCAGCCTTGTGTGATAATGGGGCCTGTAGTCAGCCTTATGTGATAATGGGGGCCTGTAGTCAGCCTTGTGTGATAATGGGGGCCTGTAGTCAGCCTTGTGTGATAATGGGGGCCTGTAGTCAGCCTTGTGTGATAATGGGGGCCTGTAGTCAGCCTTATGTGATAATGGGGGCCTGTAGTCAGCCTTGTGTGATAATGGGGGCCTGTAGTCAGCCTTATGTGATAATGGGGGCCTGTAGTCAGCCTTATGTGATAATGGGGGCCTGTAGTCAGCCTTGTGTGATAATGGGGGCCTGTAGTCAGCCTTGTGTGATCATTTGTGGACCTGTAGTCGGCCTTGTGTGATCCTTTAGGGACCTGTAGACGATCTTGTGTGATAATTTAGGGACCTGCAGTCGGTCTTGTGTGATAAAAATTAGGGACCTGTAGTCGGTCTTGTGTGATGATTTAGGGACCTGTAGACGATCTCGTGTGATCATTTGGGGACCTGCTGTCGGTCTTTATCTTACTGAAACCCAAAAAATCGTTTCTGATAACCATGAATCAAATTCTAATTGTCCTCACCAGTAATACCAGCTTTTTGTGTGTGAAGGTTCAAGTGGAGCTTTTCAAACTTCTTGGCCTCCTCCAACAGCACCGACATGCCATCCAGATTCTTAGTGATAGAATCGACTGAGAGTCGTGAGCCCGCTACAGTTCTACAGTCGAATTGTCCATTGTCCATGGGCCGCAGAGATTTTATGTGTCCTTTCAAGTCTGGAATCAACCTCTCTAGTAGCTTTATGAGATCTTTGATGAAATTGCAGGAGTCGAACTGAGGTAACATTAAGACTACATTTAGAAGTGCTATGTTAAGATTATTCACCAATATTGTGGCTACACTGCCGAAGCGTCGAACGACGTCATTGGTTTCTGACGTGCAGTTGAACAAGAACGTAAGAAAAAGTCCAACTGAAGAAATGACGTAATGATTGGCCTACACAAACAAATTTAAAGACTGCGGATGTTTGAAATGAAAACGTTTAAATCGTAACCAGTTTACTTGACATTGTCTCTTAGAGCATGTCGTTTACGTCGTAATGTTGAACTATTCTTAATAATGTGAGGAAAAAATTTGCTAAAAGCCATCAAAAACAGTGCTACACAGATATACTCACAATAAATGAAATGCAATTAGACTGTTTAAGCGATTTTACTTTCAATATAAGATCAACAATACCATCCCGATACTTAAATTTTGATTGAAATAATATGATAGTTGTGCTTTAAAATTATTTTTGTCATATCTGGGAAATAATCATTGCAGATTTTGTGCTCGATGCCAAATATCATGTTTTACCTTAAACCTATATCTTCATTTCTGTGCGTGTTGGGATAGCCCCTCCTAAGAAATTGCTACTTTCACAATTAGTTGATGCAGCTGTCTTTCTGGGATGTTTTACTGGACAGTGTTATTGGGCAATGTTACTGAGCCATGTTACTGTGCCATCTCATTGGACTGTCTTACTGTGTTGTCTTACTGGACTGTGTTATTGGGCCATGTTACTGGGCCATGTCACCGAGCCATGTTACTGGGCCATGTTACCGGGCCATGTTACTGGGCCATGTTACTGGGCCATGTTACTGGGCCATGTTGCTGGGCCATGTTACTGGGCAAGGTTACTGGGCCATCTTATTGGGCTGTCTTACAGTGCTGCCTTACTGTGCTGCCTTACTGTGCTGTCTTACTGTGCTGCCTTACCCGGCTGCTGTAATCAGGTTTATCCCAATGAACGACCATGATAACCTACTTTTTGTAAAAACTCATCACTTATCATGCATGACCCATGTCAGAGAGTTCATGAGGTCATGACCCATGTCAGAGAGTTCATGACCCATGTCAGAGAGTTCATGAGGTCATGACCCATGTCAGAGAGTTCATGAGGTCATGACCCATGTCAGACAGTTCATGAGGTCATGACCCATGTCAGAGAGTGCATGAGGTCATGACCCATGTCAGACAGTTCATGAGGTCATGACCCATGTCAGATAATTCATGAGGTCTTCGATTCGCCTACAACTTAAGTAAAGATACAGGATACATGCCACACTACTAGAGTCAGATATTTGGTACAATCGTCAGGTGTAATGAACGATGTCAGCTATTTGGTACAATCGCCAGACCAAACGACTGTAGACAGATATTTGGTACAATCGTCAGACCTAACGAATGTAGTCAGATATTTAGTACAATCTTCAGGTCTAATGAATGAAGTCAGATATTTGGTACAATCGTTTTTTTAATTAATTCTCAAAGTACCCTTACGGGGTAAGATCATGCTAAATATTTTTTTTAATGTAGATGAATTAATTAAAGAAATAAAATCATATTTTCAGCGTACTTCAACCTCGAAATATGAGCATTTAGAGAAGAAAAAAAAATATATATATATAAATATATATATATATATATATA
>CAXITT010000029.1:2176515-2191515 GCA_964033795.1 Lymnaea stagnalis
GGGGTGGGGGGGGGGGGGGGGGAGAGTGGGCTCATTCAATGGGCCTGGCAGGCAAGTGGTTGACAACGTTCGTTGGACTTCAGATGTCTTCTTACTTTACTCAATGTAAGAGGGAGGGAGAGAGAGAGAGATTGATAGCAGTAGAGTATTTGCGTCGGAGTCGATAGCAATTGAACGGAACAGTGAACAAGTACAGTGGCGAAGATTGAAATAATGCTGGCCATCTACTGCATCCTGGGCTTGGCCATCTACTGCATCCTGGGCTTGGCCATCTAATGCGTCCTGGCCTTGGCCATCTACTGCATCCTGGCCTATCTCCCTGTCGCATTGACCATGTTTTACAATTGGATCAAAAATAGGAAAGAACGAAATATGCGGGGCTAAAATAATTGCGCATCTCTGCCCTCACATTAAACAAAATACAGCTCCAAGTCTGGCCCGCTAAATATCATCGAGTAAATGACCCGACAATAAGAATTGAACCACTGCCAGAATGGCTACAGCAAACATATCCATAATGCTTAAGTGGAGCTATCCAAATCTGTAAATAATGGAGCACTAACCTATATGGTAGGAGTCCCAGTGTAGAAATTTCATAAATTAATGGTTGTTTTTTTTTTTTGTATGCGCTTTTAAACCATTTATATACTTTTTGTGTGTGTTTTGGTTAAACAATTTAGACGAAGAAGACCAACAGAATACAAAAAGCACGCATTGCCGTTTAATTCACTCAATTTAAAATTTCAAATTCAAAGATTGAATATTGATTCATAGATTGTAGTCGAAAGTAATATCTTATTGATCTCAATATTAAATTTAAAAATAATGTAGTGTTTATAAGACAAATATTTTTTACACCCCCCCCCCTTTTTCTCGAAAGTGCCACCCGGGGCGGTAGTCCACTCAGCCCACCCCCTAGGTTCACCACTGAGAAAGTAGTGCAGGACAGCCTGTGTGACCAAGAACATTGTTGATGCTGTATGCTGAGGCTGTTTATTACACACTTTGATACATGACAATTTTAATTAGACAAATAAACTTAGGCTGAGCTAATAATTCATTTTTTTAAAATGGGAGTCGCTTAGTCACTTCCTTGTTTGGTCACGTGATGTGAGTAAGCCATCAATAGGCTGCTACACACAACAAAAGATACTTCATCAGTACTTCCCCAATGTTATGTTAATTGAAAATTTACCTTTCAAAATATTCTGGAATACATGCGTTTTTTAAATGAAATCCATAAATGTGACACTAAATATACGTCAGTTATGATTAAAGGAAGAAAGTTATTTCAAGAAAAATTTGTGAGCGATATTCGATGGGAACTATCAATACTATTATCGGCAGGATGTTGT
Source organism: Lymnaea stagnalis (assembly GCA_964033795.1). NCBI lineage: Eukaryota > Metazoa > Mollusca > Gastropoda > Lymnaeidae > Lymnaea > Lymnaea stagnalis. Next base: position 2,177,871 of record CAXITT010000029.1, read on the forward strand.
TGAGCTCCGTGCGTGCTCATGACGTCATTTGCGTTTTTATTCAATATTGATGCAGGAGTCATTCTCCTTTGTTTATTTTATTGTTAATTTTCATTGGACGAAATGTAGTGTAGTTGTAGTGTTATCGGGCTACTGTTGTCAAGCACTAGTGTGTTGTATACAGCCTACCGGAAATCTTACTCGTTTTTACTCACATCACGTGACAAAATAATTGACTAAGCAACTCCCATTGCAACCTTGAATTGAAATAAATCATTCATTTTCGCAAGCCGTAACAATTTAGAAAACATTACATCTTATAAGCAAACAGAATATTAAATCTGGCTTGTTTTTAATTTTTAGTAAATAATATTTAAATATATAGAAAGAAACTGATGGAGGTGATTGATATCTTTTAAACTAATGTCAGAGACTACTGGTATCTTTTCAATCAATGTCAAAGATTACTGGTATCTTTTCAACTAATGTTAGAGATTACTGGTATCTTTTCAATTAATCTTAGAGGTTATCGGTATCATTTCAATTAATGTTAGAATAAAAAAAATTACCTTATGCAATTATTGAAACTGACTCTCAATTTACCAAAGCAGATAAAATAAAACAAAACATTTGCGTCATCAGGAGCGTCATTGGTATCAGCAACTAGAAACGCTTCATTCTTGTTTTAGAACTTAAGAACGCAACTCAATTTTGTTTGAGGCATTTTATTAGTATTTTTTTTTTATTTATCATGCATGGCGTACACCATATTGTATTCACGTATAAATATAAGCTGGTGGTCTGGAGGGGAGGGGTGTGTGTGTGTGTCAATCCACACCAAAGCCTATAGAAAGAAAAAAAAAACATCACCAGCACGTCATGTGGATAGGATTCGTTAACATTGGATGGCAAGCCATCTAGATGAAGGAAAACTATGAAATAACCCAGAGATTGAGTCCCGTGCACGGTTACGACATGGAATCAAAGAAAACTACGGCAATTCCTGTGACGCCACTGGTGCCCGTGTGTATCATCCACACATGATGTTCCTTTGGGATATCCAAGTGTGTGTAGGGTGGCGATCTGCTGTCGAGGGAACCAGCTTAGTCTTCTGAAGAAAAATCCCGGGCCTTGTGATTTCGTCATTGCAAAGTCCACACCATCATCACATCGTGACAAGTCTACACCGTCATCACATCGTGACAAGTCTACACCGTCATTACATTGTGACAAGTCTACACCGTCATTACATGGTGAAAAGTCTACACCGTCATCACATCGTGACAAGTCTACACCGTCATTACATTGTGACAAGTCCACACCATCATCACATCGTGACAAGTCTACACCGTCATTACCTTGTGACAAGTCTACACCGTCGTCACATTGTGACAAGTCTACACCATCATCACATCGTGACATGTCTAAACCTTCGTCACATTGTGACAAGTCTACACGTCATTACATTGTGACAAATCTACACCGTCATTACATTGTGAAAAGTCTACAACGTCATTACATTGTGACAAGTCTACACCATCGTCACACTGTGACAAGTCTAAACCACCATCACATTGTGACAAGTCTACACCATCATCACATTGTGACAAGTCTAAACCACCATCACATTGTGACAAGTCTACACCATCATCACATTGTGACAAGTCTAAACAACCATCACATTGTGACAAGTCTACACCACCATCACATTGTGACAATTCTACACCGTCATCACATTGTGACAAGTCTACACCATTGTGACAAGTCTACACCGTCATTACATCGTGACAAGTCTACACCGTCATTACATTGTGAAAAGTCTACACCGTCATCACATTGTGACAAGTCTACACAGTCATCACATTGTGACAAGTCTACACCATCATCACATCGTGACAAGTCTATACCGTCATCACCTTGTGACAAGTCTACACCATTGTGACAAGTCTACACCGTCATTACATCGTGACAAGTCTACACCGTCATTACATTGTGAAAAGTCTACACCGTCATCACATTGTGACAAGTCTACACAGTCATCACATTGTGACAAGTCTACACAGTCATCACATTGTGACAAGTCTACACCGACATTACATTGTGAAAAGTCTACACCGTCATCTTCTGTACAGAACAATCGTGTAGCAAAGGTGTAACCAACCCCAACGACGTCATGGATCACATTGATCAGGAGTAATCTCTTCGCGGTGCCGTATGTCACCACAGCTACCATACACAACAAACACTGAATACACGATGTACTTACAGAGTTGTTTGTTTTCAACGTAAATAACTGATCGATTTTCAGACTATTACACACGTGCCGTACACACACACACACACACACACACACACACACACACACACACACACACACACTACATAAAGTGTACAGTTTCCATAGAAAAATAACTTTTGTTGTCTATGAAACAATTCATTTAATTCACTTGTGCGTTTATAACAAAAATTACAAGAAGACTAAATATTTAAAAATGAAAGACAAGTTCATGTGTGTCATATCCGGCAGGTCAGACTTTTTAACGTGCGGCGCCGCATTCAGACCACCGGTTGGCCAGTCCTGATGTTATAAAAATGTTATGATAAACAAATATTCAGCCTATAATATAAACCATGCTATAAATAGAACACCATTATAACTAACCAGGGTACGCTTTGAGGACATTTGAGTATCTACTTCCATTTGTTTATTGACAATTAAATAAAAAGTCTTGTAGGTTTTCTATACGTCATTGAGCATTCACGTTCAAAATATGATCTATTTACCCAGTCAAATGATACATTTACATTGCCTAATGATACATTTACACTGTAAGATGATATATTTACCCTGGCTAATGATAAAGTAACACTGTAAGATGATATATTTACATTGCCAAATGGTACATTTTCACTGTAGAATTATCATTACGGTTATAAAAAAAAACTGTGTTGACGTTCTTGAGAGAAACAGTCACTGCAGAAATTTCAAATTTAAAAAAATATAAATACTGTTTAATAATAAATGTGCTCAATTGATGATAACTTGTCTCAGGCGCCCAACAAAAGTCTTTTATTTTTACACAGATTTAAAAAGACATTTTGTTAAAAATAGTTACAAGCAACAATTTCTTCACACCATGCAGCAGTTGATGTTTCAAGCTTACTCCAAAAACCGTACAGCAATAATTCGCTGGTATCTCTTAAACGGCATCATGTGATTAAGGTCTCAGTAGATGGTGCGTGTGAAAAGAGATTAGCGTGAGGATCAGTAAAGTCAAGCAGGGTTTAGAAGGATATTTAATGGGGAGGCACGTCAGATCAACGTGGGGATCAACATGAGAATCAACATGAAAATAGAGATAAGACTCAACTTATTTTTAAAAAAGTCTTGAGTGTTCTCCTCTGGTACAAAAAGCACATCTTTAACGGTAAGATTTGCCAAACCAAATATCGAGGATATAGAATATTCTGATAAAAATTAAATACACGAATATTAATATGAGGCGCATATTTTAAGAGAAGACTCAGCAGACACCATGCAGCCTGCCTACAGCAGACACCATGCAGCCTGCCTACAGTAGACACCATACATCCTGCCTACATCAGACACCATACAATCTGCCTACAGCAGACACCATACAGCCTGCCTACAGCAGACACCATACAGCCTGCCTACAACTGACACCATACAGCCTGTCTACAGCAGACACCATACAGCCTGCCTATAGCAGTCACCATACAGCCTGCCCGTGGAGAGTTATTGGTCATGTGTGTAGAATGACATAGCGCTCATATACCCAGGACAGGATCAAGATGGACAGAGCGTAACGAACAAAACTGGGGGATGATCCAGAGAGTTCTCAGCAAGAATAACAAAGAATCTCCTTGGAATAAACACCTTGCCCAGCTCACAGCTATCACAGAATCGACAAATAGAGTGTACCGGTGTGTGTGTATGGGGGGGGGGGTTCACTCCAATGACCAGGTGCCGATGAGCACTGAATAAAATACTTTTCTCAAATAATTTAGAATCTATGAGACATGAATAAATGTTATGTAACACAAGCGTTTGTGCGCGACACTCTTGATTTTGGCACACGGGACTCCATCATAGCATGATGTCTCAGAGAAGCGCACACGGGACTCCATCATAGAATGATGTCTCAGAGAAGCGCACACGGGACTCCATCATAGAATGATGTCTCAGAGAAGCGCACACGGGACTCCATCATAGCATGATGTCTCAGAGAAGCGCACACGGGACTCCATCATAGCATGATGTCTCAGAGAAGCGCACACGGGACTCCATCATAGCATGATGTCTCAGAGAAGCGCACACGGGACTCCATCATAGCATGATGTCTCAGAGAAGCGTGAAGTTAGGTACTTCCTTTTATTGTCTTCAGTGTTCACATTAATCTCGGGGAAAGTCCTTTTAGGATGGTTTAATCTCGTGACTGAACCACGCTGTTGAAATAAGCCTGGCCATTTTTATAAACACTAAGAAGACTCGTTGGACATCAAACAGAACTTTGATGATATCCATGAGCGTGACTGTGTTAACACCCATCAATGCTGCTCTTTAATACTTGTCCGCTCTCTGGCGTCAGCTGCGTGTCCCTACAAAGATAATAACGGCATTTGTTAGTGAAATGACATAATATGCAAATCCCATCTACATGCATAGGAGCCAAAATGATCAATAAATTGATCGTGGACCCTTAAGATATAGAAGAAGAAGAAGATATGCAGTAGATACAAATATATATGAATATTTATGGGGCTGGCGTTTTATTTTCCTGTTCACGAAGTAAACACAATCGTACGTGATATGGTCAGTAACTAAATTTAATCGGTACACGTTTAAGTAACATGTGTTAGAGATCGTGTGCTGGTACAGTTACTGGTCTGGTTACGGATTGCCACCGTAACACGGTATTTCAGAGGGTTGCCGAGGTTTGGTGATCTCCGGGGAAATCTCTTGATCGTACGCTGGGTCGAACTTAGACTTGCTGAGGCCCTAAGCTATGCAGAGTCCAGGGGCCCCCTACTGGTTTAAATTATAACAGCTGGGCAAAGATAAATTAAAAATGGATTGCCGGTAGATTCTGAGGCCCTAAGCTTAACTTATTGGGCTTATAGGTAAATCCGGCACTGATTGCATGCCCCTAAGAGTGCCTAGGACTCAAGTCACTCATTGTACTGAGAAATGTGCTTTACTCATTGGTTGCATGCCCCTAATAATCAAGTTAAGTGCTTAGTACTGAGAAATTGGTTGAATGCCCCTAAGACTTAGGACTGCCATAACTTTCACCATTGCAGACATATTGCGATGCATCAAGCGACTCATTCTTTGTCGTGGGACTTTGACAACTGGACCAAACACTTTACTGCTTTCATAAGGGGAATGCCTTACCAGGATTTCTGTTGACGTCATTCAGTCCATATCCGGTATGATGTCACGTGTCTCTTCTATAGATAATCGTAAATCTGAAAATAGCGTACATTTTTGTTTGCGATGTGATTAACAAGATGTAATTTTTTTATCAGAAGATCGGGGGGAATTGCAAAGATGGAAAATGATGCGAGATCTTATGTATATGTACAATCGGTTGATACTCATGCCTACTCTGCCTACAGGTACAGGTGGATGATACTCACTGACTACACTACCTACAGGTACAGGTGGATGATTGATACTCACTGCCTAAACTAACTGTAGGTGCAAGCGGATGATACTCACTGCCTCCACGGCCTACAGGTACAGGTGGATGAGACTCAATAACTAAACTGCCTAGCCTACAAGTACAAGTGGATGATACTCACTGGCTACACTGCCTATAGGAACAGGAGGATGGTACTCACTGACTACACTGCCTATAGGAACAGGAGGATGGTACTCACTGCCTCAGCTGCCCACAGGTACAAGTGGATGATACTCACTGCCTCAACTGCCCACAGGTACAAGTGGATGATACTCACTGCCTCAACTTCCCACAGGTACAAGTGGATGATACTCACTGACTACACTGCCTTTAGGAACAGGAGGATGGTACTCATTGACTACACTGCCTATAGGAACAGGAGGATGGTACTCACTGACTACACTGCCTATAGGAACAGGAGGATGGTACTCATTGACTACACTGCCTATAGGAACAGGAGGATGGTACTCACTGACTACACTGCCTATAGGAACAGGAGGATGGTACTCAACTGCCTACACTGCCTATAGGAACAGGAGATAGGAACAGGAGGATGGTACTCACTGACTACACTGCCTATAGGAACAGGAGGATGGTACTCATTGACTACACTGCCTATAGGAAAAGGAGGATGGTACTCACTGACTACACTGCCTATAGGAACAGGAGGATGGTACTCAACTGCCTACACTGCCTATAGGAACAGGAGGATGGTACTCAACTGCCTACACTGCCTATAGGAACAGGAGGATGGTACTCAACTGCCTACACTGCCTATAGGAACAGGAGGATGGTACTCATTGACTGCACTGCCTATAGGAACAGGAGGATGGTACTCAACTGCCTACACTGCCTATAGGAACAGGAGGATGGTACTCACTGACTACACTGCCTATAGGAACAGGAGGATGGTACTCAACTGCCTACACTGCCTATAGGAACAGGAGGATGGTACTCATTGACTACACTGCCTATAGGAACAGGAGGATGGTACTCATTGACTACACTGCCTATAGGAACAGGAGGATGGTACTCAACTGCCTACAGGTACAAGCCTATAATACTCACTGCCTAAACTGACTATAGGTACAAGTGGATGATACTCACTGCCTCCACTGCCTATAGGTACAGGTGGATGATGTTCAAGATGCTTAGATAACTCTCTCTTCGTCTCCGCAATAAGGTTTTTCAGAACTTCGATCCGCTGTTGTATTTCTCCTCTGATCACAAACTCCGCCTGGCTGATCTGACAACTGTAACAGTTGCCTGGCTTTGGTGCTAGGCGCTCTTTGCAGTACACAAGACACCTGTGGCAGATGTCTACGGTCATATCGAGGTCCTTGACATAGTCACAGGTGAGAAGGTCTACCCCATTCTGTCATCGATAAAGGAGAATTAAAAATTCTAAGTAAAGGAACTAAAACATAAATATTTACAAATTGTGGGCAACAAAGTTTTTAAATTAATGTCTTAGCTGAATGACAGGTCCCTCGTAAAGAGGATATACATGAGGGTTCTTAAACTTTTGGCAAATGGGGCCATATGCGGTCCTCGTGCAGTATTTCCATGGCCCGTGAAATTATTTCTGTTCTACTTTATAGTTAGAGACAAGACTTATGATGATATATGTAAGTGTACTGTCGCCACAGGGACATGTAATAATTCTTATGCCACCTTTCTGGTAGCTTGACTTTGAGACACTTGCCTTCATGGGCGACCGCAGAAAACTTTCTAGGGGGGGGGGGGCAAAAAAAATCGATTAACTTTCCAGGGGTGGGCAAAAATTTTTTAGTAATGTTTTAATATAGTTTTAATTTACCGTAGCGTATTTGTATGGTGAACGAACGGACAGGACATCAATTATGCCACCTTTCTGGTAGCTTGACTTTGAGACACTTGCCTTCATGGGCGACCGCAGAAAACTTTCTAGGGGGGGGGGGCAAAAAAAATCGATTAACTTTCCAGGGGTGGGCAAAAATTTTTTAGTAATGTTTTAATATAGTTTTAATTTACCGTAGCGTATTTGTATGGTGAACGAACGGACAGGACATCAGCTTAGTTACTTTCTCTATATTTTCTCTTTACTTTAATAAATTTTTTGTCTATTTTTGTCTAAAAATTTTTTATCCAATCAATCCGGGGCGGGGGCGGGGGCAAGTGCCCCACCTTGCCCCTACCTGCGGACGCCCATGCTTGCCTTAGATGGAAAATAACCGTGTGCAATGGCCTAATATAAATACTTACCTCTTCTTGCCTTTCTTGACTTGACCTGATGGTGGCTGCAAGTATGGAACCTAGAAGTTTGATTACACGCACCATTACACATAGTTACACTATTTGAAGCAAAAATTGGGAGGTTTTACGCCTGGGATGATTAGGATTACTGCGAAAGTGTTACATCTGATAAATATATATATTTTTTAAAAACCTTTTTTTAAAAATTCATTACACAATCACTCAGACGATGAGATAAGATAATAAGTTTTTCTTTTATTGATCCAAATAAATTGATTTAAAAAAAACAAAAAACAATACATTGTACACATTCGTTATCACCAAATACATATATACATGTTTTAACCTAGGCAACATTTTACAGTTATACACGTCCTTGTATCAAAACGTGTTGCTAATGCTAAGACCTCAGCCATAATACCAAAGTCAAATAGTTTGAGGACCCACGCGTTGGTACTGTACCTGAGTTGCGCGGTGAACAGTCCACAAAGCCGCTATCACGGATATCTGAAGATGATTCTGAAATGAACAACCACCATCAGAGTCCCCTTTCAGTTTTTACTCAAGTATTTGTATATATGTAATGTGCGTTTGAAAAAAAAAACCACGGCGATTTTGTGAAAGTGTATAGTGATGATACAACCTCCCTATCGCCCTACCTATTACAGGACGTAACGGTGCAGAAATAATACCTTAAAAATACAAATACTAAAAAAAATTACTGGGGTAATTTAATGTTACAGTCTTCTGCAGGTATAATTCACTACCAGTTAAATGTAGGAAAAAAAAAACAAAAGCTTTATATTAATATGAACGTATATTTTTTTAAAATTTACTTCATCAGTAGCACGTCGTTTTGGAACGTGGTAGTCATTTTTAATTTAAGATTGAACGAATCTTTTGAACAGATCTATGTGGGCGGGCTTTAGTCTAGCGATAAACACGAAGTACGAACTAATAACGTTAGTCGTGGTTCCACGACAGGGCCTCAAGGCTTATCTGTTAGCAGAAGAATCATTTTATAAATAGTCCGAGAATTTAAAGATCTACCTAATTGTTAAATAGTTGGCACACAAGAAGTGTAGAAGCCAGATTTGAACTTTTTAAAACTTTTTATTGATTTTTTTTTATTTTTAGAGAAAAAACAACAACAATGCGACTTACCTCTGTATCAAGTACTGGGATGATATATGTGACTTACTTCTATGTAAAGTACTCGGATGAAATATGTGACTCACTTCTATGTCAAGTACTGGGATGATTACTGTGACTTACTTCTATGTCAAGGACTGGGATGATATTTGTGACTTTCTTCTATGGAAAGTATTGGGATGTTAAATGTGACTTACTTCTATGTAAAGTATTGGGATGATATTGCAAATGTGTACAGAATTCGACCTCCACCTCCTCCGAGATTTGATAGAGATCATCTAACTGCAGCTGTTTGGTGGTCTCGCGGATGCCCGTCTGGTGTGCGTTGTACTGGCAATGGTAGCATTGGTTGATCCCTGGTTCGAGTTTTGCCTTGGAGTCAGCGAGGTCCTCTTTGCACCTGGCGAGCACCTTGCTCAGGTGTTGCGTGTGGTCGCACTCGTTTCTGACTAGACGCTGAGAAAACACATCATTAAAATGGCTGCCGGTGTCTACTAGGATTTTTAATTTTGAACTCTGTGACCCCCATTTCTTACATTATTTCTCACCAACTTCAAGTACTGAGTTTAAACAGGTCGGTGTAACTCTCACTGAAATGTCTTAGCCATTGATTAAATTGTGACCATTAACTTTCCTGCTTAAGAATAAAAGTAATATTTACAGCATCAAAATTATGTTGTTTTAAAAAAAAATAGAATTTCATCCAGAATGTGTTAATACTTTGAAAACTAGCGCTGGGAACACACATATATTTTATTCTATAAATATGATTATCTAGTTTGATAAGGTACTTTTATCTCCAACCAAATGGTAAAGTAAATAGTCTTTTCTGATCATTTTTATTGGTTTTTAATAAATACATACATACATTCATACATACATACACACACACACACATATATATANTGTGTGTGTGTGTGTGTGTGTGTGTGTGTGTGTGTTTTTATATATATATATATATATGTGTGTGTGTGTGTGTGTGTGTGTGTGTGTGTGTGTGTGTGTGTGTGTGTTGTTTTTGTAGCTGAATATAATATTTATATTCAATGATGAGTTTTACAAAATTTTATTCCAAACCTTATTGATTAACGAAATTACGAAAAGTTCGAAGCGCATTTTTACGTTTTGCGAACACTGCATAATATAAAAATGCGCTGCGCATAATTAATGGGAATGAAATATTACAGTCAAGTCTCTTGGGATCCTCAGAGCACAAAGGAAAAAGAGGGGGTGGGGTGGGCTAATGTTAATTTTGTGGATAGGTCTGTGAGGTTGGATGAACCTAACAGCGTGAATGGCGTTGAAGTTAAGAATTAACAACGAGAACTGAAAAGTGTGTTGATAATAAAGTAGTTTGAGGGGGGGGGGGTCTTGGAATTTGAGAACATACCTCCTTGTCCTTTTGTCGTGTCACTATTTCTGAAAAATTGAAAATGAAAAAACCATAATTATAAATACCAACTCATATGTTCGATTTACAGCTTCCATGGGGTTAATGTAAGATCAAATGTATCTCTCCATTTTTAAAACTAATATAAACTGTGCATATAAAGTTATGTTGAATGTATCTTTCACGGTTTTAAGCCTTATGTGATTGGATTGTATAAAGTTATGTCACCAGGGCGGCCCCCAACCCTCCAGTGTATGGGGAAATTTTATGTTTAATTAATTTTTTTTTTTTTAAATTTTGGTTTATTTAATGAATGACAAAAGTCATTGTTAAGTTTGAGTTATCCCTTGTTTTGGGAGGACTCAAATGGTTGTTTGTGCTAATTCAACTTTAGTCATACTTGACGGCACTTTAGTCATACTTGACGGCACTTTAGTCATACATGACGCCACTTTAGTTATACATGACGCCACTTTAGTTATACATGACGGCACTGGAGTTATACATGACGCCACTTTAGTCATACATGACGGCACTTTAGTTATACATGACGGCACTTTAGTCACACATGACGCCACTTTAGTTATACATGACAGCACTTTAGTTATACATGACGCCACTTTAGTTATTCATGACGGCACTTTAGTTATACATGACGCCACTTTAGTCATACATGACGGCACTTTAGTTATACATGACGCCACTTTAGTCATACATGACGCCACTTTAGTTATACATGACGGCACTTTAGTCATACATGACGCCACTTTAGTTATACATGACGCCACTTTAGTCATACATGACGCCACTTTAGTTATACATGACGGCACTTTAGTCATACATGACGCCACTTTAGTTATACATGACGGCACTTTAGTCATACATGACGCCACTTTAGTTATACATGACGCCACTTTAGTCATACATGACGGCACTTAAGTCATACATGACGGCACTTTAGTCATACATGACGCCACTTTAGTTATACATGACGCCACTTTAGTTATACATGACGGCACTTTAGTCATACATGACGCCACTTTAGTCATACATGACGGCTCTTTAGTCATACATGACGGCACTTTAGTTATACATGACGCCACTTTAGTTATACATGAAGGCACTTTAGTCATACATGACGGCACTTTAGTTATACATGACGCCACTTTAGTCATACATGAAGGCACTTTAGTCATACATGAAGGCACTTTAGTCATACATGACGCCACTTTAGTTATACATGACGGCACTTTAGTCATACATGACGGCACTTTAGTCATACATGACGCCACTTTAGTTATACATGACGCCACTTTAGTCATACATGACGCCACTTTAGTTATACATGACGCCACTTTAGTCATACATGACGCCACTTTAGTTATACATGACGGCACTTTAGTCATACATGACGCCACTTTAGTCATACATGACGCCACTTTAGTTATACATGACGGCACTTTAGTCATACATGACGCCACTTTAGTCATACATGACGGCTCTTTAGTCATACATGACGGCACTTTAGTTATACATGACGCCACTTTAGTTATACATGAAGGCACTTTAGTCATACATGACGGCACTTTAGTCATACATGACGCCACTTTAGTTATACATGACGGCACTTTAGTCATACATGACGGCACTTTAGTCATACATGACGCCACTTTAGTTATACATGACGCCACTTTAGTCACACATGACGCCACTTTAGTCATACATGACGCCACTTTAGTTATACATGACGCCACTTTAGTTATACATGACGCCACTTTAGTTATACATGACGCCACTTTAGTTATACATGACGCCACTTTAGATATACATGACGCCACTTTAGTTATACTTGACGAGGTTTTAGATTAAACTTTAAAATAGTTTATATTTTAAACATGGAAAATCGTCCATTTTTTAATTCGAACAATAATTTATCAATAGTCTTTGTCGTTTTTTAAAATAAGTTTTTCAAATCACAGGAAGATTGTGTTTGTTCAAAATTACTTTTGGGGTGAAATAAAGGACGTATCAAACGAAATGTCAACTGTAGGCAAATATGGCCACTGTAGACCTAGATATGTCAACTATAGGTCTAGATATGTCAACTGTAGGCCTAGAAATGACAACTGTAGGCCTAGATATGTCAACTGTAAGTCTAGATATGTCAACTGCAGGCCTAGAAATGTCAACTGTAGGCCTAGATATGTCAACTGTAAGTCTAGATATGTCAACTGTAGGCCTAGAAATGTCAACTGTAGACCTCGAAATGTCAACTGTAAGTCGAGATATGTCAACTGCAGGCCTAGATTTAGCAAACGTAGGCCTATAGATGGCAACTATAGGCCTAGATAAGGCAACTGTAGGCCTAGATAAGGCAACTGTAGGCATAGATGGTTTTGTGAACGTTCGCTGTCATAATAATTATAATCTGTTAACCAGATTTTAATCAGTAATTGTTTGAGATCTATTTCTTGGAGATCTAATTTTTTAGATCTATTTGCTTAAGATCTATTTGTTTGGGATCTATTTGTTTGAGACCTATTTGTTTGAGATCTATTTTTAGATCTATTTGTTTGAGATCAATTTGTTTGAGATCTATTTGTTTGAGATGTCTTTGTTTGAGATCTAAATGTTTGAGATCTATTTGTTTGAAATCTATTTGTTTCAGATCTAAATGTTTGAGATATATTTGTTTGAGATCTATGGTTGCCATCTATGTTGTCCTGGCCTGTCAGATCTATTCCTTCAATTGCATTTGTTCACATTCCCCGACATATGACAACCACATAATATGACAACCACATAACATGACAACCACATAACATGACAACCACATAACACGACAACCACATAGCATGACAACCACATACCTGGGTCTTCGGTAGACGTAGCTGTCGCCATTGTGTGTGATCCTATCTAGATATAAATATATCGAACATTAATTTCATATTATTTTAATTTTGTAATATATATTTATCAATTAGAAAAATGTTTATGCACAATTATCAACAACAACAAAAATTAACCCGGGCCAAATAATGCACGAAGATTTGTGCTCATAATCAATTAAAATTTTTTGTCATAAATACTGAGTAAAATAAATATGTTATTATTTTAGACTTAAATTTTAGACTTCTCATTCACATATCATGATTTGGTCACGAAGCTAGAGAGGTCATATGAT
>CAXITT010000029.1:2193269-2260166 GCA_964033795.1 Lymnaea stagnalis
CTATCTATCTATCTATCTATCTATCTATCTATCTATCTATCTATCTATCTATCTATCTATCTATCTATCTATCTATCTATCTATCTATCTATCTATCTATCTATCTATCTATCTATCTATCTATAACTTTATGTCAGATCATCAACTGGATATTTTCCCGTCCCAATTTAGATGGGTAAAAGACGTTCTCTTCACCCGGCTCCAAAATCAACATTTAAAAAATTATTCCCGTACCAAGAATGGAAGAGATATTTTATTTTAAGCAATTATGTCAGAGGGTATTATTTTACCATTGATTTAAAAAAAACCTGTTTGACGTCATTTGACTTTCAAAACATTTTTTTATATTTTACTCCGCCTCGAACATCGTCCATACATTTTCCTGTACTGATTTTCCCCATCGTACCAAGCGATCTTAAGATAGCAACCAATAATTCCTTCCTGCTTCTTTCTCTGTCAGAGAATGTTAGTTACACAAAAGATGACATTGCACTAGGTTATGGACATATAAAAATAGAGCCAATAAAATGGAAAGTTGGAATCTTTTAAATAATTGTTTTTAAAAAAACAGTGACAAAGTGTCGAATTACCTGATATTTCACCAGACACGATTGCATTGTGGTGGAGACGGAAAACCATTTTGATATCTCCGGCTATGGGCCCTGGGGACACAGATCTGAAAGAGGCGTAACGAAGTACTCTATTGTGTCACGGAGTAGGTCTATTGTGGTCAGAAGTAGGTCTATTGTATCACAAAGTTGGTCTAGTGTGTCATTGAGTGGTTCTATTATCTCACGAAGTTGGTCTATTGTGTCACGAAGTTGGTCTATTGTGTCATGAATTTGGTCTATTGCGTCACGATAGACTTACTACGTGACCCAATAGACATAATGCGTGACACGATAGACATAATGCGTGACACAATAGAACTACCATGTGACATAATAGACGTAAGGTATGACACAACAGACAATGCGAGACATAATAGGCCTACTGCGTGACACAAAAGACCTACTTAGTCACACAATAGACCTAATGAGTGTCACAATAGACCTACTGCGTGACACAATAGACCTACTATTGTGTTCCGCGGTACGGAAGGGAGTGGGACATTAGAGTATTAATTTAGTTCCAGGGCGTGGAAAAAAAAGGGGGCGGGTGGCCGTTGTGAAATTGGGGGGGGGGGCGGGGGAGGCACTAGTTGGGATTCTTTCCAAAGACGTCAACTGAGTGCACGTTTTGTCAAGAAACGTCAGGAGATGGGAAGTTCACGCATCGCCGCCGCTATTGTTTGGCGGGAGACAACACTTGGTGCAATAAATCTGCGGTGCTAAAGGGGGTTGGGGCATTAGAATATTAATAGAGTTAAGGGGCGCTGGTGTACCGGCAGGTTTGGGGGTTAGCACCACTTAGGAATTGTATAAAGTGCGTTACCTGAGTGCATGTTTCGCCAAGGAAATTCAGTAAGTTGGAACCTTACGCATTGCGAAAGCCATTGTTTTGCGGGTTATAGGGTTGCCAGACGTCCGGCAACAGGGGGACAGCTCCTCCTTTTGAGCCCAATATTCTCCGTCCGCAACAGGGGGACAGCTCCTCCTTTTGAGCCCAATATTCTCCGTCCGGCAACAGGGGGACAGCTCCTCATTTTGAGCCCAATATTCTCCGTCCGGCAACAGGGGGACAGCTCCTCATTTTGAGCCCAATATTCTCCGTCCGGCAACAAGGGGACAGCTCCTCATTTTGAGCCCAATATTCTCCGTCCGGCAACCGGAGGACAGCTCCTCCTTTTGAGCCCAATATTCTCCGTCCGGCAGGCAAAGCTAAAATATTTTAAAATGTCCGGTTTTTCTTACATTTTATATTATAATTTGTATGTGTCGTTCTTAGAACTATTACATCGTATGTTCACGATGTTACAATGTACGGAGTCTATGCATTTCTGCGAACCAGTCGATGTTAGTCATTCTTACAGTCTAGCTCCGTGCTGTATAAACTATGGTCAAAGTGTTAATCTTATTTCCGGCACCGGCAACAAAGACGCAAATTCAAATTGGGCAGCTATTACAATAAAATTGTGCTGACTGTGAGTTTAATCCAGGACGCATCAAATGAAACATTCAAAATGTCCTCCTTTGTCCTCTTTTTGTTTTTTGTTTTATTATGTCCTCCTTTTGGTTTCCACGTATCTGGCAACCCGAGTTACAGCTAGAATATATTATAACATCAGAGTGGGTGCTAATATATATTATAACACAACAGGTTTATAAGACTTCACCCGCAGATGTTACTCAACGGTCAGTAAATGCGACCGGTGTTCTAATGATAATGTAAGGTTGTATTGTCCCTGTGCTGAGTAGACGAGCACAATTTCAAGTCCATCGGTGTAAAGGAACATGGTCCCTGTGCTGAGTAGCCGAGCACAATTTCAAGTCCATCGGTGTAAAGGAACATGGTCCCGGTCCTGAGTAGCCAAGCACAATTTCAAGTCCATCGGTGTAAAGGAACATGGTCCCGGTCCTGAGTAGCCGAGCACAATTTCAAGTCCATCGGTGTAAAGGAACATGGTCCCGGTCCTGAGTAGCCGAGCACAATTTCAAGTCCATCGGTGTAAAGGAACATGGTCCCGGTCCTGAGTAGCCGAGCACAATTTCAAGTCCATCGGTGTAAAGGAACATGGTCCCGGTCCTGAGTAGCCGAGCACAATTTCAAGTCCATCGGTGTAAAGGAACATGGTCCCGGTCCTGAGTAGCCGAGCACAATTTCAAGTCCATCGGTGTAAAGGAACATGGTCCCGGTCCTGAGTAGCCGAGCACAATTTCAAGTCCATCGGTGTAAAGGAACATGGTCCCGGTCCTGAGTAGCCGAGCACAATTTCAAGTCCATCGGTGTAAAGGAACATGGTCCCGGTCCTGAGTAGCCGAGCACAATTTCAAGTCCATCGGTGTAAAGGAACATGGTCCCGGTCCTGAGTAGCCGAGCACAATTTCAAGTCCATCGGTGTAAAGGAACATGGTCCCGGTCCTGAGTAGCCGAGCACAATTTCAAGTCCATCGGTGTAAAGGAACATGGTCCCGGTCCTGAGTAGCCGAGCACAATTTCAAGTCCATCGGTGTAAAGGAACATGGTCCCGGTCCTGAGTAGCCGAGCACAATTTCAAGTCCATCGGTGTAAAGGAACATGGTCCCGGTCCTGAGTAGCCGAGCACAATTTCAAGTCCATCGGTGTAAAGGAACATGGTCCCGGTCCTGAGTAGCCGAGCACAATTTCAAGTCCATCGGTGTAAAGGAACATGGTCCCGGTCCTGAGTAGCCGAGCACAATTTCAAGTCCATCGGTGTAAAGGAACATGGTCCCGGTCCTGAGTAGCCGAGCACAATTTCAAGTCCATCGGTGTAAAGGAACATGGTCCCGGTCCTGAGTAGCCGAGCACAATTTCAAGTCCATCGGTGTAAAGGAACATGGTCCCGGTCCTGAGTAGCCAAGCACAATTTCAAGTCCATCGTTGTAAAGGAACATGTTCCCTGTCCTGAGTAGCCAAGAACAATTTCAAGTCCATCGGTTCAAATGAGCAAGTCGAAATTTGAGTTGCAAGATTTCAATCAGACAAAGAAAAGTTAAAATTGCAAAGAAAAAAAAAAAAAAAACCAAAAAAGTATAAAAAATAACTAGACTTAATGTTTTTTTAAACAAAATTTTTTAACCTATTTATAGGTGGGGGTTTTCTTATGTTTTTAAATATAGAACTGCCATGGGGATTTTCCAAACAAGGAAATGTAAATATTGGTACGCGGGTTAACCACTGTCAGGCCCGTGGCAGAAGGTCAATGACCTTCATTTTGTTGTCGCTCTATTACAGACCGGGTGTTTTTAGTTCAAATAAGCCCCGTCTTACGATTGGGTCAGGGCTTGAGCACGTGACCATAAAGCATTGCGTGAACGTTCCATTCGTTAGATAAAGATCGGTGGGGGCTTCTCGGCCTTTGGACCAAGGGGGGTGGGGGGGAGTCCATTAATTCTGGTTAACGAAATAGTGGGGGTGGGAGGGGAGTGGAAATGTTTGACAGTTGTTGACAAGGGGAGGGAGGTGGGTGAAGATTATTTGACGTCAACAATCATACTTTCTCTATTAAAATTATAATCTTAAAAATTGACTGGTTATGACCAATGTTCTCTCTAAGGTTTGTTGGTTCGTGTGCAAAAATCATTAAGTTGTGTGCACATTTTGACAGCATCAATTTTTTTTGTGCGCAAAATTGTACAGCTTACAGACACAAACACACACTTAAGTGGAAATTAGCTGCGCGGTACTCAAAACTGCTGCGCGGCATCTGTGAGATAGCTGCGCGGCTGCGCAGCCACGCAACTTGAAGGGAACATTGGTTATGACATTATATAAACAAAATTGCATGAGTGTAAATAGTCCTATAATTTTTTAGCGTATTAACGATATTAAGATTTATTTAATGTGTGTCCGTCCGTTCACCGCAGATGGCTGGTTACAATATGATCACACTTTGTTAGCGCAAGAGAAGTCGACAATCGGCCTATCGTCGACGGTAGATTCTATTTGTGGCAAATGACTAGGGTGGTGTGTTTGCGGTCATGTTGCAGGTATGGAACAAAAACAAGGTTCAAGTGTCCTGTGCAGTCAAGGTAAACGCTAGTGATAGAGTAGGAATACGATATTTTGAGAATTAGGTGAAAGTAAAGTGAGTAACAATAATAACATCGCTGCTTGCACGGATATGCAAAATCTGTATCATCTTTTTTTCATCACAAGTCATGCTGAAACAGAATGTTCAACAGCACCAACAATGCACCCTTAGCATGAGAAACTAGCACCTGTCCTCAAAAAAAAAAAAAAAAAAAAGGAATTACAAAATTAGGCCAACAAGACANAAAAAAAAAAAAAAAAAAAGGATTTACCAATGCGAGTAGCTGTAAGGAGATAGAGAGCTTATGGCATTTATTGCTCACACCGACAATGCTTCTATTTTAAGTGCTTCATGGGTTAGATGAAGATGATGTTAACTTGTCTGGTATATCAGTTCCGAAAAATGAAAAGGATAAATCAGCTACTATAGACTATGCCCCCAGGGTTTCATGGTTTTTTCAGGGGGGGGGGGCAAAACCACAACTGGGTCGGCTTGTTAAGTTGTTTAATACCGGAGGCGTCAAAGTACATAGCAATTTAAATAAAACCTGCCAATTCAGGGAGGGGGGGGGGGCTACCCAAATGATGTCCCTGATGCCCATTGCTACGATAGAGCAACACTTGGCTACTCCATGGGAAGATGATAGCAGCTAGAAACTATACTTGTAATTGTCAGCTATATTGACAATAATCATATTTTTACTTCCACAAACAATGATATTTAGCTTTTAACAACCTTTTCATTGATTCTGTTTTGTAAAATTTAATTGAAACTTTGTAACTTGTTGATTAACAAGCTAAAGATGTCATCAAATGTTTTCCCTCAATTTGTGTCATTAAAATCTATCGACACAAAGTCAAATGTATTTATTTATTTATCTGTGTTATAATTCCTTTTTCTGGTGGGGAGGGGGTTATAAAATGTTGACATAATTAAATAGGGGGTTCACTGAAAGTTTGCGAGTTTTTGGCAATGGGAGGGGGGGGGGGCAAAATTGCGTAAAAATTGTTTACGTAATTAATGGATGACTCCTAAGTAGATTTAGATTTGATAAGTAATATTTTGTGTTTTTCCCAAAGGGGAAAGTGATTATTTCAGAAATTTTCCCCCGGGGGGGGGGGCACTTCAGATTTTTCGGGAGGGCAGTGCCAGCAGTGCCAGTTGATTTATTGTTGGAATTATTTTTGCTCAGGGGCACTTGGCTTTTCCCGGGGCAGCCCCCCCCCCCCGAGATCTAGCTGAAAGAAACCCTGAAAGGGGAGCAGTGTGGCAATGTCAACAGTAACCCGGTACTGATATGTGGGTAGGTTAACATCATGCGGAACCTGCGGCCCACGTGCGTGCCACTGAAGGGCAAGCAGAGCCCTCTCTGTAGGGCACACTTACTAAGTGGCTCCAGGAGACGAGCATAGGTTAACAGGGGCATGTAGGAGCCATGCGAAAAAATATCACATTAACTGTTTTTAAGGTAAAATAAATATGCATAGATTGATGTCCACAATCCTCAAGCCTATTCTATAAAGGTGGGCAAGGACCCCCCGCCCCGCCCCCCTCCCCATGAACCCCCACTAAAAGATAGGGGCTGTTATTTAGGTCTTTCAAAATGTACCTTTTACCTTTTCCATACAAAGCTAGCGATGACTTTAAATACGTATGTTCCACACAGGGGCGTAGGAAGGGGTGCTCCTTTTATTGAGAGGCGGCAATTTTTACCCATTGTAGACACATTAGAGTGGGAATTTCTTTTCATGGAAGGGGGCAGCAAAGGCTTAGCCCGCCCTGGGCGCCACTCACACTAGCTACACCATTTGCTCCACACTAGCTACACCACTGGCTCCACCCTAGATACACCACTGGCTCCACCCTTGCTACAACACTGGCTCAACACTAACTACACCTCTGGCTCCATCCTAGATACACCACTGGCTCCACCCTTGCCACACCATTGGCTCAACACTAACTACACCTCTGGCTCCCCACTAGCTACACTACTGGCTCAACACTAGCTGCACCACTGGCTACACCACTGGCTACACCACTGGCTACACCACTGGCTACACCACTGGCTCAACACTAACTACACCTTAAACAACACAGTTCAATTATTGAAAAAAAAAAAAGCCATTTTATTACGTACACTCCTACATTACGACAAGAAGACAACAACTTCAAACAGAAACAGAGAAAGTGGCTCTTGAATACACATTTTTTTTAATTAGCATTTAACCCTAACCCTAACCCTAACCCTAACCCTAACCCTAACCCTAACCCTAACCCTAACCCTAACCCTAACACTAACTACACCTTAAACAACACAGTTCAATTATTGAAAAAAAAAAAAAGCCATTTTATTACGTACACTCCTACATTACGACAAGAAGACAACAACTTCAAACAGAAACAGAGAAAGTGGCTCTTGAATACACATTTTTTTTAATTAGCATTTATTCACAAAATTCGTTTCGATAATTATATATATAAAAAAAAAGACTCCCTGATCAGATTCGTGCAGACAAATGAATTGACGGTGAGTTCTGTGAGCACACTGACATTACTACAGAATAAATCCACAGATGAATTCAAGAACAAATAGGTCATGTGTAATGTATTGAACTTACAAGCATTCGCAACTGAAAATAAACAAAAAGTTAAACTCTCAAACACGTGTTTTAAGGGGGGTTAGAGCAAGCAAAAAAATCATTTTATAGTCAAAAAAAGATAGTGTTAGTCATTCACAACCGTTGTAGCCTGACCTGTGTCCACTTTGTTTTCACATTTAATATATGTTGACAAGTTTATTACGTTAAAAATTAGTACGATAGTGCAACGATTTTCAGGTGAGGGCAGAATGGGAGAAGGAGGGGGGAGGGAGGAAAATGTGTTTGCATGATTTTAAATATGACCATGAGTTCTAAGAGTAGATTAAAGCATAACATCGCATATGAAAGACAGCGAAACATTTGTGATACGGTAGTATGCAGTCTTTGCTCAGAATTTGAATACTCGCTATGGCTTATTGTTAAATCACAAAAGGTATTTAGTAGCCAAATTTTAAAAAAAAATATCTCCAAACTTGTAATACAAGGAATATTTTTCAAAATGTTAAGAATGAATTAAAGAAATAAAAAACATATTTCAATGGGAAAGATGGGGAATTGTTGTTATACAACAAAAAATACAGTGGTGTTGATCACATGGTGTTATCAAGGTGTGGGAAGAGCACTCCTACAGGAAAGGCATTGAGATATATAAAAGGAAAAGAGGTGCTATCATATGAACATAGACGATCACCTTAACCGGGGCTCTCAATCACACCAGACCATGACCCTCATCCTCACCATAGCGCCCCACCACACCAGTGCCCTCATCCACAGCATGATTATCAACCACACCATTGCTCCCAAACTGACCATGTACCTCATCCACACAAGGGATCCCAACCTCATCAGGGCTCTCAACCACACCCTTGCTCCCACAACTAGACCATGGCCCTCATCCATACCACTGCTCCCAACCACACCAGGGCTCTCAACCGCACCAGCGCCCCCAACCACACCATGACTTTCAACCAGACCAGGGCTCCCAAACAAACCATGGTACTCAACCACACCAGGCTCCTCAACCACACCAGGGCTCTCAACCACACCATTGACTCTCAACCACATCAGCGCTCTCAACCACACCATGACTCAACCACACCAGCGCCCTCAACCATACCATGACTCTCAACCACACCAGGGGTCTAAACCACACCAGGGCTCTCAACCACACCATGACTTTCAACCACACCAGGGCTCTTAACCACACCAGGGCTCTAAACCATACCAGCGCCCCCAACCACACCATGGCTTTCAACCACACAAGGGCTCCCAAACAAACCAGAGTACTCAACCACACCAGGCTCCTCAACCACACCAGGGCTCTCAACCACACCATTGACTCTCAACCACATCAGAGCTCTCAACCACACCAGGGCTCTCAACCACACCAGGGCTCTAAACCACACCAGGGCTCTCAACGACACCATGTCTCTCACCACACCAGGGCTCTCAACGACACCATGGCGCTCAACCACATCAGGGCTCTAAACCACATCAGAGCTCTCGACCACATCAGAGCTTCAACCACACGAGGGGTCTCCGCAGATTATGCTCGGTAGCAGTCAGTGATCAAAGAAAACTTTAAATAAATAGTGGTTTTGAGGTGGGGTCAAAATTTAAAATTACAAGATGCCAGGAGAGAACATTTAAACTAACAGTGGTATCAATAGAACATGGACACTGATTTAAATGATTTCCATCTGAAACACTTGAGTGTTTTCAATAAAAGTGTTTTATTGAATCAGAGCCGTATAAGTGTGTGTCCTCTGCATGACAACACCTACAGCTTATCTTTAAAGGAACCATGGGAGATTTCCTGGACGGCTATTTACGGCTCTCTAGTGTGACTTTTCTAGACAACATAATGAGATTGACGTTGAAATTGACACCAGACTAGATCTACAATGTTACACCGACAAAACCCATACTAAAAAGGTTATCTTAAAATGTCAAATTTCTAAAAATCATTAAACCCTTTAAAAACCAGTTCATATTTTTGGGGGGTATTTTATAACATTTAACACTAGAAATATAATTGTATATAATTTTAAACACATTTTTTCATGTAACATTTGTGTTCACGTTTTGACAGGATGCTAATAATGTTGTTTTTTTTTCTTTATTTTTTAATACCCGAATGACAACAATGATATGTCTTTGATGTCAAAATTTTAATGCCAATAAATTTCAAACACAAAAGAAAAATTGTTGAAGTAATTGGCAAGAGTTGCAGAAGGCAGTAAAAAAAAAATTACTTCATGGTTATGAACGTTAATTAATTTGAGTTTACATAGAAAAAAAGGGGGGGGGAGGGGGGGGGGCGTTTCAAACAGGTACAAGTCATAAGAGTCTCGTGTATAAAAAAAAAATTACTTCATGGTTATGAACGTTAATTAATTTGAGTTTACATAGAAAAAAAGGGGGGGGGGAGGGGGGGGGGCATTTCAAACAGGTACAAGTCATAAGATTCTCGTGTAAGGGCCTAGGTCTAAATTGAATTAATTTTCCCTGCACTCTTACTTTTAAGTTTTTATTTTTAAGTTTGTATGTTTGAGTATGTCAGTTGACCGTGTCAATGTCTATGTCAAATGTGATTAACAATTTCAGAATGTTTAAATTAATTAGTAAAACTAAAAAAAGCCAACGATGCGCCGCCTCTAAATGGCACTACGGCAGGAATTCGCCCACTGACCAACTCGGACCACAGGTAATATGTCTTAGCAAAACATTCAACTGGTCAAGGTTCAAACTAGTTAAAAAAATTATTTTTCATCAGCTTAATTGAAAGATGTAAACATGTTAATCTGATATTTTTTTCTTAAATTAAACAACAAATTAAAACTCTTAGAATAGTTTAAAAAATACCGAGTAGAAGGTTTGGGGTGTCATTTGTAACATCTCAAAGTTAGTTGTAGTTAAAAACTTCATTGTATAGACACGGGTGATGCTCATGTTTCAAATTGTATTTTTGTTTACACTAATCCATTCCAACTGTAAAGGTCGTTTTGACAACCAGTAACATAACACGCATTTTTTCCTTCACCACGCATGCCACAATAAATAGTAATTTTTTAGAATTTTTTATTTTTTTTGGGTGGGGGGGGGGGGTGGGGGGGCGGGGGGGGGGGAGCAATGTTCCCTCCAAGGTTTGTTGGATCGTGTGCAAAATCATACAGTTGTGTGCAAAGTTTTGCAGCATCAATTTTTTTGTGTGCAAAATTGTACAGCCCACAAACACACACTTATATGGAAATTTGCTGCGCGGGACTCAAAACTGCTGCGCGGCGTCTGTGAGATAGCTTAAAGGGAACATTGGTGGGGAGCAGTTTAAAGTTGATAAAACAAAATTCCACAGTATAAATTTTCCTTTTGTCTATAGATCAAAAATAAAATAATAAAAATAAATATTTTCATCGTTACTTTCGTAAGAGTCAAGAGCTCCTCGGGTAGCGGTGGATGTAGTCATGTGTTCTCTATCAGTAATTTAAGACAAGCTTCGGTTAGTAGATTGCTGATAACAACACTGTAGAGTGATGGTACAATAGATATAAAAAGGCTCATACTCTATAGTTTAACACAATCAGTTTGAGTTATTTTATTTATTTTAACGTAAACATAGATCATTACACACCACAAAGTTATTCATCGCCTTTACATTTATAGAAATAGATCAAATCACTTTGTGCGTCTACAAGTTCTGTGTGACTTAGTTTGATCAGCCACAAAGAATAAATGGAGGGGGGGGGGGCGGAGGGGGAAGGTATGAGGATATGAATACACAGCTTTGAAAAATGAATATTTTGTGTTAATGAAAACAAAAAAACCTATGGTAAAGAGGATGGTTTCCACAAATGTTGATTTTTAGATTTATAGTAATAGAGATTATCACATGGTCTGAATCATCACATGATATCTACACGAACAGCAATCGTTCAATATGGATGAGGATTTTTTTCCAAAAGGTTCTTACATAGCAGACATATTAAACTATCTTTTCTTTATGATCCTAACATACTAACACATTAGTGGCAAAGTATTTTTATTCAAAAGGAGTTAAGTCACTATTCAAATATTTAAAAAAAAAATTCTCATTCAGATACAGTAGTCATTTGGGCTCTATCGGCAGTTGTTCTTTGTTTGTATATATGGTGTTGGTGTAGTCTTGTCATCGAGTGCTGGTCAGTGGAAGAGGTGACGTGTTACTGCATCATTTAGATGCCTGCAGAAAAAAGGGGGGGGGGGGCAATCGGTATTTTACCTGGTTTTATTCGGTTTAGGTAGGAATTTCGCTCTGTGTGACCTGTGCACAGGCCAAAGATCATGACCTGTTGGTATCTTTAGAGGCAATTTATTGGATCTTTTGGGTTAGGACAGTATCTATGTGTGAAAACACATATTCCTGTTGAGCCTATAGTCCATCCATTTAACCACTTTTCCTATATGTTAACTCTGATAATCTGCTTCACAGTTTTGAGTGATGTAGGTATGTTTGGCTGTTCACTGGATGTTCCTTGTTTTGCTCATTTGTCTGCTCTTTCATTTCCTGATATATTGTAGTGTCCTGGTATCCATTGTAAGGTTAGCTTGACTGCATGGGTTTCAAGAGCAGTGGTTACTTTCATAAGTAGTGACTTTACTGTAGTTGTGAGATCTTGATACTCAGCTGCCTGGAGTATTGATTTAACGTTGGAGAAGATAACAACATTTCTTTGATGGCTGGGATAAACTGAAATTTTAAGATAACTTGTAGGAAGCTCCAATAGCAGTCACTTCTGTTTCACAATTACTGCAGAACACCCCCAAAGGAGTTGTAGGGTTCGCCACACGGTCGGTCTGGGTAATCTATTTGTACTCCACAGCCTACACGGAGGGCTCCATTGAAAGCTGACCCATCTGTGTGTATTTGGATTATATCCTCTGGGTAGGAGGCTATGTTTTTCCCCCCCTGCATCTATTATTCTATTTAATGGGTCTGTACTTTTCTATCTTTTGTATTAGGTCTGTTTAAATTCAAGCCATGTGTAAATGTTGATTTAGCAACAGGTCTTTGGGTATAATTTCCGAGTCTTGTGTTGAGAAATTTAAAAAAACAACTGTTTCTATAAATTTTTTTTTATCTCTAATCGTACATGATTTAATACAGAAAATAAAGAGGACTTGCCCCTTTCCGCCTCTTTTAACATTAACATAGTCATGTATTCGAGGCTTAGGAAACAAAAGTAACCATCAATCAATTTTGAAGAGCTCCATTAAAAAAAAAACACAACATTTTATTATACATCATTCATCAATTAAAGGAAGGAAATTCTTGTTGTTTAACTGCAAGAAACAAAGCATGCCATGAAAAACAATTAAGTGAAAAGGAAGAAAACATAATATGAAAGGTCAGAGTGCATAAGCGGGTTTGTTGTTGTTTGAAGGCAGATAGGTTGGCACTGGCTAGACAATATACACAAACACAACAGCCAAGGGGCGTGAAAATGGGAACACTCCTATTTCTTAGGGAATTTAATTTATTTGTAAATTTATCTTTTAAAATCAAATTTGCTTTCATTTCATCACCCACCCTGGCTTTTATGAATTATTCATCAACAAACCTGGCTTTTATGAACTTATCAACAAACCTGACTTTTATGATCTTATCATCATCCTCAAACCTGGCTTTTATGAAGTTATTTTTTTATGAACTTTCTTGTGATCTCAATCATATCTGAAAATTTTAATCCTATGAGAAGGGCGAGAGGGCTACAACATTATCAACTGAAAATCTGTGAATGAGCAAATGAGATTGGGAAAGGTTAGACTATAATATGAAATAGTATAGACTGGCATCGATCACAAACTGAAATGACCAGTCACAGAATAAAAGATTCAATATTACAGGTGTGACATTATGTTGGGGAGGGTGTGAAACATGTCATAACATCAACAGTGAAAAGTAAGTGCCACAATGGCAAAAGTGCCATTAAAATTAACTTACTTGATTTATCAAAATAATGTTTTTTTTATGATCAATGTACGCTATGCACAAATGTGATAGATTATACAATTTTCAAACAATAATGTAGAGTAAATGTCAACTCTTGAGAAAATTTACAATAATTGGTTAGATTAACAACAAAATAATCATCTATCGAAATGACTGGACTGCAATTTTTTCTAGAAATTGTACTATACATGATATCTAACGCAATACTTGAAACTGTAGTAAGAGCCATTAATACCTGTTCAGGTTCTAATTACTTCACTCTGGCACTTAACCACAAAGATGAAAGGACTTCAAAGTTTTGTCTTTACAATAGCATCAAATAAGACCCAGAGCAACATCATTATCATTAATTAAAAACCCCTAATGCCCCCCCCCCCCTGACAACTATTGTAAAAAAATTAACAATAACAACCAATGACCCACATGTAATGTAAAACTTTATTTATTAGCTGAATACCCATTGTATACAAAGAAAATTGCTCTCAGAGTAGCAGTAATCAACCGCACTCAGAGTAACAGTAATCAACCGCATTCAGAATAACAGTAATCAACCGCATTCAGAGTTACAGTAATCAACCGCACTTAGAGTAACAGTAATCAGCGGCACTCAGAGTAACAGTAATCAACCGCACTCAGAGTAACAGTTATCAACTGCACTCAGAGTAACAGTAATAAACTGTACAGGAAACAACCATATTGCACATTAAAAATATGATATCATTTAAATTATATTGCACATGAACAAATGAGAGATAATCTAATTTTACTAATTTTTACCAAGACATAAATAATATGAGACAACAGAACACATTCTAGTTTGAACCTCAAGTTATTCCTGTGTAAAATAATTCTAAAACTTGGTAAATTAATAAAAAAAATAGAGAATGATAGAATTGTACACCAGGATTGTAACCCTAAAACGTCTTGAACTTTACTAAAATAAATTACTTATCTATAATAGAGCAATGTTTTATAACAAGAGAGCTGAGTTTTACGTGTAAATCTATAGTTGAGAAACAATGCATATTCTGAATGTGACTAAAAATTTCCATTTTTTTTTTTTTTTAATGGCATGCTTTACTATAATATTATGACTAAGTTCTAAAACTATAAGATGGGGAACATCAATGTACAGTGGACACAAAAAATATTATAATGGGTAGGCTAAGAGGATGAAAGTAAATCTGAAAATATTTAGTTTCACAAGTCTTCCCAGTTTAACAATACAAATTCATTGTTAATGTCATAGCTGTTAGGATACAAAGTCATTGTGATATGAACTCATTTATTATTGTAACAACAAATATATGCATCATAAAAATAGCATTTCAATTATTTTCAAGAAATTTTTAAAAAAAAAGGAATGAAACAATTTTCATTTGGTAAAAAAAAAAATGTAAAAAAAAAAAGAATCATGCAGCAATAACAAATCCATAAATACAAAGAATGACATCGCACATTTGAATCAATATGTGATCATGTACTTAATGGCAGGATACAAATTAACAATGAACACTTTTATTTTCTAAATTCACTCCATGGTTTTGCTTGATGAAGTTGCACAAATTTATGTTTTCATAGAATCTGACCCCCCAAAAATGAACTGTTGTATTTAACGATCTTAAACAGAAATTTTGTTGAAAGATAATATCATTATGGTTGCTAGTTTTTAATTTCTCCTATTTTTAAAAATTAAAATCTGTGATGTAACTATAAAAAGAATGGGATCACAACTTGAAGATGAAAACAACAGTCTGCACTTGATGTCTCACACCGATTGGTGGTTACTATATTCTACAGTTCAAGTTCCCGTGCCAACAGGGAAAAGGAAATTATATTATTCTGAAAACTAAATGTATTATTTATTCCTTGCAAATTCTGGTTAATTGCTGATAATTGTCTAGGTATAATGTTTCACATAATTATGTACATAAATTTCTTTTTTTTTTTTTTATTAACTACCGAAAAATTGTAAAAAAGGTACAATGAAAACATCCTAAATAACAATAAATACTATAGATCAAATCTGCATATGTCAAGATTGAAGCCCAACATGAGACAACTAAACAAATGTGTTAACTAAGTCAAAAAGAATCCTCATAACTTGTCATCTGGATCTGCAGGGGGCTGAGCTCGACTGTTGCTGTCCTGATTAGTGTTATCGTCTGTTAGGGGAAGCAGTTCCTTACCATCGCTGTCTTGAATCGGGCTGGAACAAGCGAGTGGCTCAAGCTCTTCTCCAGTTAAAGCAGTGACATCTTTGGCATTCGGTGCTGGGACAGGTATCGATAGGCAAGTTGAGGCAGCCTCAGGTGAGGTCTGGACAATGGAGACTGTGGCAGAGATAGAGGGAACAGTGTCAGATAATGGGGACTGGTAATGATGGCACAACTGGGAAGGCTGTTGGGGTTGGTGAGATGGAGACTGAATGTGGTGGGCTTGTGGAGATGCTGATCTTGTAAACATGCCTGGTAGAGTCTGTTGTGAGTTCCTAGGGGACGGCAGTGGAGAACTTGCCCTGCAGCCTGCGTGGAGCTCCATGTAAGGCTCATTTATAGAGTAGGACTGTGATATCCCGGGTGGTATCAAGAAGGCGCTGTCCATGGAAAGTGTATGAGGAATGCGGTGACGCAGTGGAGAATTTACTGCAGGAGAATTATCTTGATCAAATGCAGAGGAGCGTGAGAGCGTCTGTTGCCTGCGTATTGGAGCGGGGGAACCTTTTGGTTGCCGTCTGCTGCTGAAGGGACAGTCCGAGGATGGGGGAACAAGATGAACATGTTTAGGTGGGGTTGGAGAAGGAGAGCGCATGTGTGGGTTGGAGTAAAGTGAATGAGGAGACGGGACAGTGAGCATGTGAGAATGTGAAAATGGTAAGGGACTGACCGCCATCTCTCTCATCCCCCCATCAGAGCATCTTAACTTATAGGCACTGTCTTCTAATGCTAGAGGAGAAGGTGGAAGTGCCAGTGGAGACACTGATGTCGTGTGCTCCCTGAAAGTATAAGGGCTGAGGGATCTGTCAGACCGGGGGGATATCGTCCTTGGCGGGCTGAATGCTTTTGGAATCAGTTTAGAAGAACTGAAAGAGTTGCTTCGTCTCACGGCTGCCGTTTCTCTCGCCTTGCAACATGGCGGCAGGCGAACATCTTCACCGAGTTCAAAACTGGTATTGTCTATACCGGGATTGTTTCTTGAGCTCTGAAGGGGAGGAGGCATGGGACTTTTACATTTGGGGTAGGATGGTTTCATTGCCCTTGGCGTGCTTTCCCCCCTCGGAGTTGACAAGCCGCTGGAGCCTGCTGAATCCACTGCCGTCCTACAAGCTGCTAAATGTCCACCGTCTCCGTCTTCACAAATATAAGGCGACAGTGTCGGGTGGATGTCGTCTTCTTCATCTTCCGTCCCACCTGTTATCATTTTGACCTCCAGGTCACAGGCCGCTTCCTCACTGCCCCAATCACTGCAAAGAGACTCATCAATGTCTGATCCCGTCTCATTGCTACCAGTTTGGTTGGACCTCTTCATCCTCTCTTTTGACACATTTGTCTCGGAGTTATTGAGGTGCACTGCTTTATTGAGATTGCTTTGTTTGTACTTGTCTCTAAATCTGCTGTATTTTGCGCCACTACTTCTGCTTCTAAGAAGTTTATGCTTTATCCTGTCCCTGGCTGCCAGATGTTCACCGGGAAGCGCGCCATCTTTAGAGTCCAGTGAGCCTTCTGTCTTTCCATCCAAAGATCCACTTTTCAAATCCTTCAGTGACGGTTGGGACCTTGAGATGCCATTGTCAGTTTTGCATACGGATTTGTGCGCTTCTTTAAATTTATCCCAAACATCAGGCATGCTGGTGTTCATATTATTTAACTGAGGGTCAGACCCGACGTCCATGCTGTATTGTTTCACAAGTGGTCTGCGATGAATTGACCCGCTCGAACCCTGCAGGTTAAGAAGGTAAGGGCTGTGGGCTCGCCTGATTGGAGGAGAAGAAATGCGCACACTGCGCTCTGAAGAGGGAGAACTGCCCGTCATGCTAGGTGTAACAGCAAGGCGATTGCTATCCATTGAAGACCAAGAGGACCCCATGTTTTCTAGTGTCAATGATGCATTCACAGGAGACATACCTAATCAAACAAATGAAGCAAACATACAGGAATCAAATATTTGACAATTGATTTCCTTTACAATAAATGAAATGACATTCCCGACCCTTCCAATTTCATTTATTGGTCCGACTTAACTAATGTAAATGAACGCCTACAAAGTTTTTTTAGATAAATTAAAAAAAACATGTAAAAGTACTTTATTATTTTATCAGATTTAAATTATCATAATTATTTGGGAAAAGAAACTATAGCTTCATTTATCCCTTGAATTTTTGTTCAGTGTTAAACATGTTTTACTTTTTTTTTCAGATGGTTTAATACTTTAATTATTTCAGCTGCAAAGTTTTAGCAATTTTAGTGACTTAGTTGTAAAAGAAATCGACCTGTGGCATCCTCTGATCTGGACTGCTCCTCACTGGGAGGTCTGACTGAGAAAGTAAAGCTTGGCAAGGTACTAACTTGGAGTCCTCCTGGATTATCATCTTCAACACCACTTTCCTTGCTCTGAGGAATCCATTTAGAATTTGCAATTATGTTTACCCCACTCAGTATTTACTTACTATTATCAGCTTATACACTTTTGTTTAATGTGAATTTATCAAATCAAATATGACTCAAGTCTCTGTCATGGATCCCACAGACAGATACATAGAGAGAGAGAGAGAGAGAGAGACCATGGAACAAACAGAGAAGTAATCTTGACAGAGGGAGTGAGTGGAATGACCTGGTAAGAATAAATTATAACAAAGATTATTGAGAAGCATGTGTTAATGCCCTATGCACCACTAGGATCAAAGACAGAGGAGAAAGATATCAAGTCATTTAAGGGGGTAAAATGGTTATGTTATGGAGAAAAGTACAGATTTTAAGAGCTTTGCTGAAGTTTATTTGATTATCCCCATTCCATAATGACCAGAGTCATTCACCGTGACATTAATGATATTTACCACTGTGGTTGCGTACTAAATTGCGTACAACACATTTATCGACATGAATAAGGCTTTTGACAGGGCCAATAGAGGGAGCCAGTGGAAAATCATTAAGAAGTATGAATGTCCAGACAAGTTCGCCAACATCATCCGTCAGCTGCATGATGGCCCGAGCGCAGGAAAATGGTCAGTCATTTCAAGCATTCTCTGTCACAAACGGTGGGAAGCAGGGTTGTGTCCTGGCTCCCATACTCTTCAGTATTATGTACTCTGCAATGCTTTCTGGTGCGTTCAAGGACTCCACCACGGACTTGCCAATCCGTTTCCGCACCGATGGATCAGTCTTCAACCTAAGGAGGCTTCAAGCCAAAACCAAGGTGAAACATAACACCATCATCGAGCTTCTGTTTGCGGACAATTGTGCCCTCAATGCTGCCTCAGAATCCGACATGCAACACAGCGTTGATATCTTCTCTGAGGCCTGCAATAACTTTGGCCTCACAATCAACACAAAGAAGAGTGAAGTGATGTATCAGCCAGCTTCCAGTAAGCCCTACGTTGAACCCAGCATCACCATCAGCGGACAGCATCTAAATGCGGTAGACAAATTTACATATTGCGCAGCACCCTCTCCAGATTTGTTGTCATGGATGATGAAATAAATGCTAGACTTGCAAAAGCAAGTCCAACATTTGGCAGACTCCGCAGCACTGTTTGGGACAGGAGAGGTATCAGACGAGAAACGAAGATCAAGGTCTGTAGCGCAGCACTCCTCTCGACATTGGTCTACGGATGTATAACTGGGAAATTCTACCAGCGTCACGCCAAGAAACTAAACCACTTTCACAAAACCTGCCTCAGGAAACTCCGCGGCATCAGATGGCAAAACAAAGTGCTT
Organism: Lymnaea stagnalis; assembly: GCA_964033795.1. Lineage (NCBI taxonomy): Eukaryota > Metazoa > Mollusca > Gastropoda > Lymnaeidae > Lymnaea > Lymnaea stagnalis. The sequence goes on from CAXITT010000029.1 coordinate 2,212,446, forward strand.
GACACGGAGGTCCTTGCTAGAGCGAAACTACCTAGCATCTTCACCACCTTGATGCAGTCTCAACTCCGTTGGCAGTTTCAACTCCGTTGGAAGACAACCGGCTCCCTAAACAGCTATTCTCACGCTGGGCAAGCGCTCCCAAGAAGGTCAAAGAAAGCGATACTGAAAGACACATTGACAGCAGCACTAAAGGCCTTTAGCATCAATCCTATTGAATGGGTGCAGACAGCCCAGGACAGAGCCATCAGCTGTCAAGAGTGGGGCTAAATCTCATGAAGCCAGAAGGATAGCGACAGCTGAGACACGCAGGCTAGCCCGAAAAACAAAAGCAACCTTAGACCACCGACTACAGCAACTATCCCCTGCCCGCGGTGCCAGAGACTATTCCGAGAACGGATCGGATTAGCAAGCCACCTAGGCACTCACCGTGACCCAACCCTAACAGGATGACCAGATGGTCCCTGTTGATTTGGATGGAATGGACAAACAACATTGCGTACTAAATACTCCTGCTCTTAACAGCTCTCAGAGCACCATCATGGTAGTTACCACTGTGGTTGTGTACTAAATACTCCTACTCTCAACAGCTCTCAGAGCACCATCATGGTAGTTACCACTATGGTTGTGTACTAAATACTCCTGCTCTTAACAGCTCTCAGAGTACCATCATGGTAGTTACCACTATGGTTGTGTACTAAATACTCCTACTCTCAACAGCTCTTAGAGCACCATCATGGTAGTTACCACTATGGTAGCCTACCGCCTTCTCTTAGGGCTGTCAAAAAAAACAAAAACAATTTGCTATTTACCACCTTGGGTTACACTATACTACCTCTTAGAGCACCATTATCCTGGTTCGAAACTATCATGCTAGTTACCTCTGTGGTAGCCTATTTTTAGCTCTTAGAAATCCCACATCTTCCTTTTACACTAGTTACGACGTGGGTAGCCTACATTTTCTCTTTGAGATTTAGGCACCAGATTTATTCCAATGAAGAATGCTGCAATTGGGTCCTATGTCACATAGGGTATTTTAGTTCAAGGAAAGCTTAACTTATACATGTAATCTGACCCTCAGTAAAGTTACTAGCAAATCTGCCCCTCAGCCAAGTTACTAGCTGTATGTGCCCTTCTGTAAAGTTACTAGCTGTATGTGCCCCTCAGCCAAGTTACTAGCTGTATGTGCCCTTCTGTAAAGTTACTAGCTGTCTGTGCCCCTCAGCCAAGTGACTAGCTGTATGAGCCCTTCTGTAAAGTTACTAGCTGTCTGTGCCCATCGGCCAAGTTACTAGCTGTATGAGCCCTTCTGTAAAGTTACTAGCTGTCTGTGCCCCTCAGCAAAGTTACTAGCTGTATGTGCCCCTCAGCCAAGTTACTAGCTGTATGTGCCCCCCAGCAGAGCTATTAGTACAGCAAAGTGTTAACCTAATGAAGTCAAGGTGATAACAACATGATATTTCCTTTTTAGAGAAGGAGACTGACCCAAGTAGACTGACCCAAGGATACTGGCCCAAGTAGACTGACTCAGTATACTAGCCCAAGTACACTGACCCAAGTATACTGATCCAAGTATACTGGCCCAAGTACGCTGACCCAAGTATACTGACCCAGGTAGACTGAACCAAGTCTACTGACCCAAGTACACTGACCCAAGTATACTGACCCAGGTAGACTGAACCAAGTATACTGACCCAGGTAGACTGAACCAAGTATACTGACCCAGGTAGAGTGAACCAAGTAGATTAACCCATGCAGACTGACCCAAGTATACTAACTCAAGTACAATGACCCAGGTACACTGACAACAGTATACTGACCCAAGTATACTTTCCTAAACTTGAAGTTGCTGTTACAAGATAATGCCTAATGGTAACACATACATACAATGTAGGTGACAGGGATCCAACTGTGGCCTAACCGAATGTTCAAACTAAGCACTTCAATCAGTTATGGGGTTTTACCCTGAATTTCTGCATGTAGTTAGAGACTATTTATTATATAGGCTTCAATGACAAGTTAATCATCAACTCTGTTTGGCTGGTTTTTGGTTTTTACATAAGAACTAATCTGGAGCTGATGCTGTTGGGTTTTTTTCTTCATGATTCCAATAGTGCAGAAAGCATTTCAAAACATTGGAAATGAAAAGCATGCTGTGTCCAGCTAAAATGAAAAGGAATTTTCTTAAAGACAGTGGTTAAATGAAAATCACTCACTTCTGGATCATCATTTGCCTTAGTAATGGTAATCAAAGCATCTCTTAAGAGTATTGAGTCATCATCCATCATCCGATGTGATTCCTAGAACAGTGTTGCAAGAATGTGAACTTATAATTAATGTTTACCTTGTACAAATGTGAAAACCATTTATGAATTACATGAATTTAAGTACATCTACATTACAAGACAACCATGAAAATGAAGTGTAAGCATTTTTTCTTAATAAACTTGATTAACTTAACATGACCAAAGGATACACCACCATATTCTTGCCTTAGCAGCTCTATTTAGCATACAGCCTGAATAAACTTTTATGAAACCCAGACCACGAATCAACTGTAGCGTTATTTCTTGTTTGCTTGATTTTAGAGCTTGTTAAATTGTGGACATTAATTTTTTTATTTAATTTTAAAGGAGAATAAAATAATTTCATCTAAACATAATGAAATGTTATCCTAGAATTTAAAATTTGGGATTGTTAAATTCCTTCCAAAAAAGTGAAAGGTACAGTAACACTCTATTCATTTTGAATTTTAATAACTAGCACAAACTTAAACTCTTCTTAAAATGTAGGCCTAATGACATTGTGTTATTATGGGACTAGAATGTATAAACAATTTTTTTTCACTTGATCTCGCCGGGCACTAATTGGGATTCTTATAAAGTATGTCACTTGTATGAACTTGATCTCACGGGCACTAATTGGGATTCTCATAAAGTATGTCACTTGTATGAACGTTTTGTAAAATTTTCAGCTCCACCCCCAATTGCTTGATATTCCATTTTGTAAATTATTTATATGATAAAATTTGTTTATACGGGTTGTTCAATTTATTGCGTAACTTCTTAAGTCATGAAAATGACTTCATTTGACTACCCATCAACGAAAGTGCTTGTTAGGAGCCTTTTAAAACTTATACAATTTTGAAAGTGACACCAAGGTTGCTATTGTTAGACAAACCACAGTTGCCTTTTCTGAGATTACACCAACAAAAACAATTGAATTAACTAAACAGAATGACAGAAATTGGACTTAACTAAGTGAAAATGTTCATAACCAGCATATTTTGATATAATCCATCACTGCAGAGTCAAAATAATTTTTGCTAATGTAATAACAAGTATTGCAGAATCCAACTCCCACTGAAAAAATTTCATAAAATATTTTAGTTTTCTCTTTATGAAATCTAAAAATCCATAGTGTTTACATGTCCAAGTACCATCTGCCTTTCCAACTTTTATAAAAAAAATTTTGAATTTCAATCTCCAACAAAAATTCTTTCTTACCCTGTTTTAACATGGGCAGATTTTTTATGAACTGTTGGGATATGTCTACTAGAACAAATGTGTTCAAATAAAATACCAAGAAAATTAACTGAAAAAAAAAAATCAGATGTATCAGTAAAAAAATCTATTTCTGCAAAAGGAAACAACTTGACATAAATATATTTTTAAAATTTACATTTGGTTCTCAAACCAAGAGTTGTCATTTCTTTGTTTGACTCTGCAGACATGGGATAACAATCTTTCATTCTGAGAAGGATAAGCTTGCCCCTTTTGTAAAATAGAAGAATTTTCAGATGTTGTTTAGATCAGTGGTCACACAACTATCGATATCATCTATAAAATAAAATGCCATTTAAGTGAACTGCGGTTTTATCTATACTATAAACCAAACAAACAAAAAGTTATTTGTTATCTCAAGGTCTTAAATGTCTAATCCCCGATTTAATTATTGATATCTGAATCCAAATTATAACTTCTAAACAATGACAATATAAAAAAATGTTATACCCACAACCAGGGATGAAAGTTTTAAAAAAAACTGATTAGACCCTATAGGCAGGGGCCAGCTTTACCGATCTATAATGATACAGCACTGTTCTTAAAGTAGTAGGTTTTTTTAAAATTCTGACACTGGGGATAATTTATAGGTAAATGAAAGTGACATTGACTATAAATCATACTTAAACTAACAAAATGAAGCTTGAGTGATTAAATCTGTATCTTATTAATTCATTTAAAAAAAAATCATTTAACTTATAGAAAATTATTTGGATTTTTTTTAGAATGTTTAACATTTTAATAAATAATTATCATAACAAAATCCTCAATAATTACTTATGACGGTTTAAAAGTAGGCAAGAGTCGAACAAATTAAAATTGTATCACTTTTTTTTTTTTAAAAAGTAAATAAGTCTCTAAATTACTTGTTTCAGAAGCGAGTACATTAAAAATATTTTAGAGGAAAAAAATTTGATCTTTAATGGAATGAGACCTTGGTGCTCGGCAGCTTCACAGTAATCAAACTTGATATTTATCCTAAAGTGTCTGTATAGCATGACGTAATTCCAAATGAATTTATTAAAATGACATTAGATTTTAGTCATATATTGTGCATATTATGAATGTATAAAAAATAATGACGGGTTAAAATATGAAGGTTACTAATATTAAAAAATGAATTACATAAGAAAATAGATTGCATTACTAGTTACTACTGAGTGTAGCAATGAAATTCTAGATTGTTAAGTGTGAGAAATAAAAGATGACTAATGCATAGATGATAGAAATGAAGAATTTCTACAGAAGTTGGTAAATAAGATTCATAAATTATCACAGGGGGGAAATTGATATGAGTAAGTTATTGGGAAGTTTGCATCACTAAAAGGTACAAATCACGTAGCCAGCTGTTTAATTATAGGATCAAGCAGGGGAGAGATTAATCATTTTCTATTTTAAGAATGCATTATCATTTATAAAATTGGTCTAACATTTAATGTTTTTTTCCTGTGCACTCTACCTGCAGGAATTAAAGAATATTTTATATCATTATAAATCAGAAATACATTTTTAAAATTTTTTTAAACGCTTTTTTTTTTTTTTTTTGGCCAATTCTGTGTCTTATAGAAATGAAAATAAGACTCTCATAGGTTAAAAATCTTGGTAAAGCAGATTGTTTCTTTTAATATTTATATTTTAAGTGTGTGTTTGGATTTTTATTTTTTTAGTTTGATTTTTTAATTTTTTTTTTTTTTTTTTTTTTTTTTTTTTTGGCCAATTCTGTGTCTTATAGAAATGAAAATAAGACTCTCATAGGTTAAAAATCTTGGTAAAGCAGATTGTTTCTTTTAATATTTATATTTTAAGTGTGTGTTTGGATGTTTATGTCTTTAGTTTGGAATAATGTTTAATAAAACTACACATTTTTTTAAGCATCATTTTAGTAACCAAATCCTAAATATTGGAACCACTGATCTAACCTCAACATCTGAAAAAAAATTTTTTTATTTTTTTAAATATATGAACTCAACATGTATTTCAAAACAGCAGGTTACAAGATATTTTCTGGGTTATAACATATCTTATTCTATAGTAAAGTTAGTGTTATTTATTTAAAAAATAATTGTATAATATTTATAACTTTATAACTATCAGTTAAAAAAGTTTGAAAATAAAATAACATTAATGTGATTAAAAAAAATTGGACAGGCTGTGGGTTTTTAAGTTATTTTACCCTGTGAAAACATGCAACTCTTGTCAGTATTAATTTTTTTTTGTTAGTGTTACACCTTGGAATTTTATATTATGCTAAGTGATTAAGATTATTAAGTGACTATTCCAAAACTGATAGCGTTTTAATTTTATCCACTGTTATATTGTTAGGAAGTTTTGAGGCTTTATAATCTACATAGTTTTTATGACAATACAGATATCTTGAGTTATTTTTCTAGTGTTGTTATAATAATGATGCATCTCTAGTCATAACATTGGTAATTAACATGCTAAATTGGTGGGGATAAACAATAGAATGAGTTCTAAAAATGATATTACTGTTAAGGGTAAAATACAATGTGCATTCCTTTCTACTTTGGTACAATTAGCTAAAGGCAGAACTGGTTGATGGCATAATAGTTTCTTCCTATAAAGTTTAGCTGTGTGCTTATTAAACAATCATCTTTGCTTGTATTAATTTAACACATACTTTATTTCAACAGAAAATAATGAATGTTAATGCTGAAAAAAAATATTAAAAAATAAAAATTTGGATCAAGAAACAGCTAAAGCTTTCTGTATATATTAATGTGGAATACTTTTAATTGTTAAACACACCAATAAGTAAACACTGATAAAAACTGAAGATTTTGTAACGTAAAGAATGAATTAAAAAAAAAAAATTTTAAACTAAAGTTTTGAACAAAATTAAAGCAATGATCTGAAGAGTTAATCACCTTGATCTCTATGCCATCTGGTCCTGCCTTACCCGCCAAGGCCAGAGCACACATCTCTGCTCTCAACTCATCCTCTAGCTCATCATCCAACTCTTTGTATTTGTAAGTTTCCTGTGGTGGCACGCAAACAATGCACAAAACTCATGCAGAGACATGCAGATCAGCATACTTTTATGATGGATGAAGTGATGGTCTATGTGCAATGATTTGACTGGTCACAGTGTGTGATATTAGTAAGACATCAGTGGCTTTCAACCTATGTAAATGTCCTGCCACTGGCGTAATTGAAATATCTAATAAGAACTTTTTATTGAAGGAAATGTTTAATTTATGATTGAGGACATTTTAAAAGGTTGAGAAACACTGGTTTATGGCAAAAGAAAGTCGTTCATCATTATTAAATAAATGCAGCTTAGAGAAATTTTCCACACTGAAAATCTTAGCTTTATAAGAAAACTGTTTGTCAGTATTGAACATAATTTTTAGTTACTTGTGACATTCATGACAAATTCAATTTTTTTAAGATCAAGAAAATCAGTTTAAAAATTGCTATTTTCTCTAGCCATACCAATGTCACACTCTGTACCCGCAAAGTTTGAACAGGTGTTTTGTACTAATTTGTTAAACACAACTTGAGGTCATTCTTTCAATCTCCTGACAATCACAACTCTCTTGTTCTCATCATACAGCCATACAACCATTTAACGACTGAGATTTTAAAAAGTAAACACAAGAAATGGGCTGGTATCAAAACTTTCTTGGACTGCAGATACACAGGCCTATCCCATCACTATTTAACTTTAAAGGCAATGGTGGATAAAATGAAAAACTACAATGTTAAATTCACCTCCTAAGAAAACGTTCCAAATGTTGATGAGAAAAAATTGCAACTAAATCTGCATACTAAAATTGAGAATTGTGCTCTTAAAACTAATAAATACTATGAGTGCACAGGCTCAAAAAGACTGTTCTTTAAATATGAATTTTATTTTTATAATTACTGTAATTCAGCGTAATTGTAAATGTTAAAAAAGCAAGGTTTCTTCTGGCATATTTTTTTTATATCTCAATGACATCATTTTAAGTGTACTTGGTTCAACACTTGAGTGATGCGCAAGGTATTTCATTTATAAATATATCCAGTCTATTTCTGCAGCACTGGCCTTTTCATTAATGATGTAAAACTGTAGGAAATTTTACCTCCAGATGTTTCATAAGCACGGCCACCACAACATTAACGAGCACAAACTGCGCCATCAGGACAAAGACCACAAAGTAAACAGGAGCAATGAGGGGGCTGACGCAGCAGTTCTTCAAGCAGTTGTCGGCCCTGTCACAGTCCTCACGCAGTGTATCCTGTGGATGAGAACATATTTAATTATCTGGGTTGTGCTTTCCATATAACACCAAGATAACCCATGAACATCTACAGAAAGAAAAAAAAATAAGATTATTATTTCATGGACTCCCCTTAATTAAGATTTAACACTAAGTCTTATTCTATTCCCATCAATCTATTAATTTATACTCTTTTCTTCAGCTATATGACTCCTATCAAAATTTTATCCACTTGCATTTGTACCGTACCTTCATGATACCATTCCAGTTGTCCCCTGTGGCAACTCTAAAGAGGGTCAGAAAAGCCATCCCAAAGTTACGAAAATGAGCATGCACTCCAAGACCCTCACATGGATGGTCAATACAATCTGGAATAGTGAAAAACGTTTATATTTGTCTTCAAAAGAATTTCAGGACACACTTCAAAACCCAATTAAGATGTGAAAGTTGATAAAGAAATCAGTTTCAAGCATGAGTCCAGATTGATCTCGGCAGCACATCAAATTATATAGCCAGTTATTAACTTTTTTAATTCTGAGCCCTCTACCCATATATTTAGCCCAGCCAGTTTCCAGGGTAAGCCCAATTGTTTGACTCAAAGGTACACAAGCTAAAATGACAGTTAGTTATTTTATCAATTCTTCCAGGAAGCATTTTTATACTTGTCCAAGTGTAATCCAAACAATGCCAAAGTTATTCAGGAGTCTCTAATTGTACATTTTTAGTTTGTCTAGTTCATGTTATTTTAAATATCTAAAATATCTAATAGAAGACTTGAAGATGAAGCTTTGTGAAGAATCTTTTTTAACACTCAACACCAACAATGATAGTTTGAACATGTTGTTGACCACTTTTATTCCATACAACATTCTTAAGATAAGATACTTTTATTGAAAGAGAACGAACCTAATCTGCCAAAAAGTTCCACACCCAGTGCAGCAAATATAAAGAAGAGCAGGAAAAAGAGAAGTCCAAGATTGCCCACTTGTGGCAGCGCCTGTATCACGGTGTCCAACAAAGCCCTGATTCCTTTGGCCATTTTCAGAAGCTTAAGCACTAAACAAGACAGAGATCAATTAACATTTTTAAAGTTGCTCATTTCAACTATTTAATGTATAATTGTAACCGCCCATTTCTTTATGTCAGGAACCTTTCCCTTACAGTATTATGAGAATGCTTACTTTATTATCATTCTTTGCTATTTGTTTTATTTTTCAGAAACTCAACCTACCGACAATTAGATAAACTCTTTTTGCTGGAAAATATTTTATATGTTCTTTTTTTTTTTTAAAAAAAAGAGAAATTGTTTTTAGAAATATGACTTAAAGAAAAATATTAAATGAATAAAAACAGAAACTTCAGCAATTAATATAGTATAATACTAGTAGTACTTTAAATTAAATATTTACTTCCACTCAAATCTATTAGGACTGTTAGCAACGACACCAACATTAAATTTTCAAATCTCTGCAGATATGACAAAAAGGCCACTGCAAACTGGATTAGACCATACATTGTCATACATCGTTTTCACCAAAATATAAATGCTGCCAAATTTATGATAATGAAGAAGAGTCATTGTTAAATTGCCCAGGCCATTGCTCCACGGAGGGACGGCTCAAGTCGCTCGCCATTTCAATTTTAATGTTGACTTATCAGCATAAGGCAATTTTCTCTACGTTGATTTTTTGCAATTATTGTTTCCTTGTCATCTTAAATGTTATAATTTAAATTGTTTGGTGTTACAAATAAATAAATTATTCATTTAAAAATTGTTTGCCTGCATTTTTCAGTGTCTATGAGTCTATGCTTTAAAAAACATAAGTATGTTGTATGACTGTTTATATTTGAGGTTATATAAGGTTCTCATATGAAAAATAACATTCAGTGCAATAATTGCCTTAAATTCACAACCCTCACTATAATTTAAGTCAATTTTAAGTAAGCCAAAGATAATGATTTATTTTCCATATGGATTCACTGTGCCCCGGTACCTGGGCACAGTGAGTCACTTACCCCTGCACATTTTGAAACGCTCTGTGAGCAAGAATATTATATTTAGCCAAATTTGAAAGATTCCTATACAATCATTGTGCACATACAACATTATAATATCTGCGAAAACTTTTGGAATATTAATAAAAATAAGATTTCTGATCCCCTGTGCCCCAACTCCCCCTACTCTATATTCAGTATTTCCTAAGGAAATCCTGAATATTCTTATATATATGTTTACCCCTGGCAATCCTAAGTACTCTCATGACTCTTATGATGGTCGGGTTGATGGGTATTACATTTGTCCTCATCTCTTCCAGCACAATACCCACTATTGACAAGATGACTATCATGATGTCCAGCTGGTTCCATCTGAACGACAGTGAATTATAAGCTAAATTTATACTGCAGCAAAAATGTCTGATCAGAAGATGTCAACATATAGTATTTTACTGAACAATTTCTGAAATTCAATACAAGTGGGAATAATGGTTGTTTTTCATTTACTGCGACATTAAAACAAATTCTTTTACTAAATAAGTTTTAATGAACTTTTAAAAGGTAATTAATAAAGAAAGAATCTTATTCTTTAAAATGTTAATGTCAATATATATTTTGTTAAAACTAAACTATTAAAACAGCAGACAAAAGTATCAATACTCATTGGTCAATTAAAAACATTTTACCTGTCTCTAATGTATCGGTAAAAGCCCAGTGCTATAATTTTCATTACAGCTTCCAGAATAAAAACACTAGTAAAAAAAAAGTTAAAAATCTTCAGTGCAAACTCAAGTTCCTGTGGAAGAAAACAGTCAAATGGAATTCTGAATGTCTTTGCTAAAGTGATATGATATAAAAAAAAATTACTTATGTAATAGATGCATTTAAAATAATAAAATACACAAACTTCAAAAATAATTTTGTATAATAACAATTCAATTAAATGTTTATAAGTATTTATAAGAAGAAAGAAACTTTATTGCATTTATGTATCATCAAATTGAGTCAGTTTTGAAATATCTTTTTTAATTATTTAAAGTACAAATTTTCAATTTTTTAACAGTTAATTGTGAATTTTACCTTATTCTTTATATTCATACTCAGAATCTCACAAGATTTTAAAATACAAAGTTTAAATAAAGTATTTGTTTAAAAATGTTAAATTCTTTCTTACATATCTTAAATAAATTAGCAGCCATTTCAACACAAATTAAATTCATGTAATTAAAATAATTGTGGTGGTAACAATACTTCTTTCTTTCTAGCATATCAAATTTTGAAGGGAAAAAAATTGTTGACTCTTCACTATTAATTTTATCTATTAAAAAAAAAAATATTTAAATTTTACAAATTAAGATCATATAAAGAAATAAGTTTTTCTTTAAATGGGTGGAATTTTTTATTCAATGATTTAATTGCTTAACTAGTGACTGATCTATATCCAACAGTGCAACCATTCCAATCTTCCTTTCAATTCAAGTTGGACAGCTTAATTCTACTTTCTAAGCATGGCCAAAATGTATTTTCCATTATATCTAACACTTCTTTACTTTCTGAAAGTTTACATGATTTAAGTATATTAAAAAAAGTCCCATGCATTCTGAGATGTTTGTTTTCATGGGTTTCCACAGGCTCATTAACATGTGTCCAAAACTAAAGTTTAGTCCCGGGGTTTGAAATTTCTTCGGGACTTGAATCACTTTCTTGTAACCATGACAACAGCCATTTTGTTATTCTTACCTCAGGCATCATGTAGTACTCCATCGCCATGGTTATTACATTTAGGCCGATCACAGCAGCTATGGCCAAATCAAAGTATTTGCTATTGATCACTGTGTGAATGAGCAGACGGCTGTGTGAGTAGTGGGCCCAGTATGGAGGTTCTCTCATCTCTAATGGAAGTGCCATTAATCAGAGAATAAAAAACATTAAATTGTATACCTTTGAGACATTAGCATCACATGGATATTGTTTTTACAAGAGATCAGCAATGAAGATAAACTGTGGTAACCAATGCCAAATTCTCAGAATCCCTTATTTATCTTTATAAAAAAAAACTACAGCTTTGAATAAGACACTTTTTTTTTATGACATATCTTATGACATTACATTGAGAACTGCTATCTTAGTAAAAAAAAATGTTGTCTTTGCTTTGCTGAATTTTTGGCACCGGTTACCACAGAGCCTTCTGGATGTTTTTTGAACTATATGAAAAAAGTAAAGCAATTCTGTAATCTCTGCCTCATGAGGTATTGAATCAATCAAATGAAATAAGTCAAACAGAAGAAAAGGAGAAATCATAAAAGAAAATTGAATGCATGTGAACTTCATCAGCACTAATGGGATCAAGAGGGAATATGGGGAAGTTTGGCAATGCATCAAAATTACTGCCTTAGATGCAGAGAGAGATATACAAAAAAAATAAATCAGAATATAGGATGACTACGAAATTTTTAAATAAGGGTAAAGAGAGGAAGTGGGGCTTGAGAAGTTTGCAACTAATGACTACATGTGTAGAGGGTAAGTTTTGGTACCCCAGAGCAAAGTGCACCTATCTAGATGGTCTCTAATCAGATCTAATGAGGGGAGTGTAACAGGCTTGACTGATAAGAGGTAACACTGGCAACATTTTCCAAACTTGTTCACAACTCGAACTAACTACTATGTAGTAGCTGTAACGGAAGTGAAGAGAAGCAAACTGGCATTGAGAGTTTAACAGCTCTGAATAGGACTAACTTTTTTTACAAAAATATTCTTAAAAGCAGTGAATGTGATTCAGTAGCTGTAATAGGGAGAAAAAAAATTGACTAAGTTTATTACACAGAGCTATGTAGTATAACCTAATATATAAAAGAGCTTTTTCAGAGGGCAAGACAAGACATAATTCAATATCTTTGACAATAAGTGCTCCATAACATAAACTGTGCTTTGTTCTTGATAACAATTGCAATTTCATCTAGCAAGTAAGATCATTTTAAAACTCCAAGAATAAAAGCATAAAGCATCAAAAGTGAAAAGGCCTGCTGAAAGAGTTAATGTTCTCATTGAAATGACAGGTTGTGCAGCAGATAAGCCCCAAAAGCTTATGTTTCTCTATGAAAACATATTTGCACGTTACTACAGAATGGATGGCACAGACAGATTTGAGGTAAAGACAGAGTGAAGGAAAATCTGAAATCAATAAAAATATAAACAAAAATATATTTGGAATTGACATATTTATATTACCTAAAAATACTTTAAAACTAAATCTTAAATCACCCCCACCCCCTTCTCCTTTTTTTTTTAGAAAATGAATTTACATTTTTACATTTTACATTTTTTTATATTGAGGTATCATATCAGTTTTAAGCTAAATAATTACTTTTATTCAATATCAATTAAACGTCTTTGAGACCGTACTAGGTTGGTAGTCAGAAAACAATACAAGTTTGAAACTACTGTACTGAGTCTGGCTGGTGGATTGTAAGTGACAACAGCAAACAATCATGTAATCGTTGAAAGAAAACAGTCACTGAAAGTTAAATGATTTACAACAGTATGATCCAAATTAAAAGTTACTTCAAGAAATTTGAACTTTAGACACATGCAACATGGAACTAGGTTTAATAATTTAATGGCAAGGAAATAGGAAGATTAAAATTTTTTTGTAGGCCTACAGTTTTTATATATATTTAGAGCGCAATACTATTTTGTTGGTTTTATATTTATACAAAAATCAACCTTAACCAATGTAAAAAAAAAATGTGTCTGAGAAAAACACATGTGCATAGAGAATGCAATTATAACTATAAAGCCATAAAGCACCTAGATTTATTAGAAGCATTTTGTGTGATTTGCATGAAACTTAGGATAGGATTATCAATGTATTTATAATAATATCTGATTTACAGGATAAATTACTTTAATAGAGAAATGTGTGTGAATAATAGAATAAAGCTAGCAGTGCATTTTCAAGCGTAAATATGTGAGACTGATCTTTAAATAATCACTTTTCAACAAGAAGAATTATTTAAATGGTATAGGAGCCTACATGTTTAGTGAACAAGTTTGCAAAGTTGGCAAGTCAAATGTTAAATTATATTAACCATAAGTTTCTTAAATGGGTAAGTTTTAAGAAAAGGTAATTTTTTTGTTTCCTAATTCGAAGACTACAGGGCAATTTTACATGCAATGCCTTAAACAGTCCGGCCAAGTGAAACAATTCATGCTGAAGTAATCTCATGCCTAAAACAAAAGAGAAAAGCCAACCCTTTTTTTTTTTAAAAAAGAAAAAAAGCAAACAGCAGATGTAATGGTGTTTAAAGATGATATTTTTTTATAAAAAAAATATCAATAAAGCTTTAACATTTCAAATGAACAATATTTGGAATCCCAAAAAAAGGCAGAGAATACATCAAAGAAAAATAATTCTCACTCACATTCAACCATGAAAAAGAAGGAACAAATAAAAAAATACATTAAAATATTCCAATAAAACAAAATAAACAAAATTAAAATAAACATACATTTTACAAATGCATGCTGTTAAACTCTGTTTGAAAATTCTGATAGCTTGTAGTGCAATACATGGTTAATTTAAGTAAATCCTTTTTCAAAATATAGGCTATAAGGATTCTAGAAACCTTCTTAATAAATGATGTCAACTTATTACAACTTTGACAAATGATTTAGTATCTTGCTGGCACCCATGGAGCTACTTGTTAGAGATGATAAAATATTTGTCCTTAAATATTAACTAAAAAGCTAATTCACGGTTAAGAAGGTTTTTGCCAATCTTTTAGGACAAAGCTTTTTACGTGACCTCCAATAGTCACCAATCATAATTGATTTTAATTTTTTTTCCTACACGGTTTAGAAATAAAATGAATGCTTGGTTTCTTATTTCATCTTTATACAAAAAAGGAAGTTATTCAGAAAATACAAACAAGTACACCCAAACTGTAAAAACATTAATTCATTTAAGGTTATGCACATCAAAATAATTACCTACTTACACCCAAGGCCTGGTGTCCAACAAGTATCTGGTATTTTGCTATACACAGATTCTCTAAACAGTAAAACTTATTTTTTAATAGGGCAAATTCAAGTTTCATTTTTTGTGGTAAGTTCAATGCTAAGCTTGTGAACAGATATGATTATGAATTAAACTGTGCAAAAATAAACCCATGATAATAATTTCAACATTTTCATTGCATTTTTTAGCCTTGTGGTGTAAAAAGCCAGACTCAGTGCACTAATACCAACCAGACGACGATGCTTTAGGGCCCTCACTCTTTCTTTTTTTATCCAGTTTCTCTTGTCGTTTAGCAGCACGCTTGGCCCGCTCCTCAATTTCTTGAGACTCCCGACATTTGTGGAAGTTTTCAACTACAACCCCCACAAACATGTTCAGGACGAAGAAAGCGACAAGCAGCAAAAATGAGATGAAGTAGATGAGACGCCATTCGTTGTAATTTTCTATAGGCTACAAGAAGAAAATATATGTGTATATTGTCAGTAAAGCTTAAAAAAAGTATCTATCTTTGAAAAATATTTCCTTTTCAACATGTCTGCATCAGATATTGATTAAATAGATCTGTGTAGATATCAAAGAATAATAAATTTAGTTTCAGAATCAATTTATCATTTGTCAAAATGTATAATTTAAGAGTATTGGCAGTCTAATAAAACAGGGGTACTTTTTTTTTACTTTCGGGATTGAATGAAAAGAATTATCTTAAAAATTATTGAGACATTTCTAATGGACTACTCCTAAAAATCCTGATTAAATATAGGACCATTTTATTAGAATTAGGACAACCAAACGACAATTAATTACAGGATGATTCAAAAAGCAGATGTTTCGCACCAAAAAATTGAATAGCACAAACACATGCTAAGCAATTTTTATTACTTTTCAAAATATCTAATATAAATAATCTAAAAATGAAATAAATTAACACCAGATATGTAAAAAAAAAAAAATAAAAAAAAAAAAAAAAAAATAAAAAAAAAAAAATATAAATTTTAAAAAATAAAAAAAAAAAAAAATAAAATAACACCAAAAAAGAAAAAAAAAAAAAAAAAAAAAAAAAAAAAAAATAATTAAGATAATATCAGTTCTTGTTTTAAAAATTAAGCAAATAAGATATAGCATTCATACACTAATTATACTAGACTCTTATTAGCACTAAAAAAAGTTATTTTTTGTGTAATTAAAGATTTAGTTATGAAAGCTCAACCTAATGAATCATCCTTAAATCTATACTGTGATCCATTATTTGAATAAATATGTCTCTCTGGGTGTGTTTCTCATATAATGGAAACTAATGATGATGCAGCAAACAGGAAAATGATATGAAGTTTTACTTTACCTGCTGATCTATTCCGACAGCATCCAGTCCTGTATACATAATTTGCACCCAGCCATCCTTTGATGCCAGCACAAAAAGTGCCATCAAAGCCTGAAGAAAGTATTGGTACATTTTGTAAAGCTTAAACAAAATTACAAATTTATCACACTTTTATTATAAAAATATTATCACCCAGAACTCGAAAAAGCTACTACATGAAAATATCTAGCAAGACTTGCATCAGACAATAGACTAAAATCCACCATTTTTTAATTTGAATAAGTCCATTATTAAAAACAAGCCCATGGTCCATTGAAGGTTTAAGGACATCAAGTCAGTGATATTTCAACTAAAATAGTTTTCACAGACACAAACGGATATAAGCATGGTGAAAAATGTTGCAGTGTTTTAAAACTGTGTCAGCACACTACAAGCTCCTTATAGCTAATTTAATATTTTTAATTATTTTGACACATCTTTAGGATTTATAATATAGTAAATAAAATCCACTTACTTGGCCAAGATTGTCAAAGTTGTATTTTTGGTTGATCCATGAATTTTTTTTATCTGCCTCACATTGGCTCCGATTTGTTATTTGCAAGATATTTGGCCCTTTACAATGGTAAAATGTGCCTTTAAAAAGCTGAAAAATAGTTTAAATTGGTGTTAACATGAAAATCTAGCCAAATTCAAATCATATTATAATTTCCCTAATGTTATAGATTAAAACATAGTTTCTAATATCATCAAGTATTTTCATTAAATATTAAATTCACCTGCACTCCGAGAATACCAAAAATGATGAAGAATGTACAACAAATGAGTACAATGTTGCCAATAGGACGGAGAGATGAAAGTAACGTCTGTACCACCAGCTTTAGACCCGGGGCTCGGCTTATAACCCTGTTAAAAAAATATCACATTATAATCAGGAAATTTTAGATATTTTATCACTTTATCAGAATCATGCAACAGTGTAACCATTGAGCATTTTCATTGTTTTACAACATTTTTTATTTCTTCACTGTCAACATTACCACATTCAAAAGGAAAGCTCTCCAAATGGATCAATAACACTAAAATTTGAGAACAACTACTGTTTGAAAACCGATCAGCAATAATCTAAGCCTAAATGGATTGAATCACAATAAATAAGAATGTTAATTCTCTATTTTTCTGCACTCCAACGAGCACCTTGTTAATCATATTTATGTTTCCATTTTTCACACATGTTCAATCAATCAAAAATTTTTTTTTACCTAAGCGGCCTCAAGGTGCGCAGCAGCCTGAATACTCGCAGGATGCCAAAAATGCGAGGACTGCTGGACGCCGACATTGAAATTAAAATGTCTATAAGAGAAATGATCACCAAAAATCCATCCATCACATTCCAGCCACTCTTCAGATAGGCGTGTTTTCCAACAAAGAAACCTTTGCCGATCACCTGACGAGTGAATTAAATTGAAGATGTTAGATCCATTTTGCGGTAAAAACTGAAACTCAAAAATAAGAATTAAAAATAAAACTGCTTCAGATTTTTTTTTTTAAATTAAGGGCTTAGAAAATCTTAACAGTTTTTAAGTCATAGACTTAGGTCATTTCAAGATATTCAACTGTGACCATATTCTAATGTTATTGTTGCAATAAAATTTTAGTCAAATGTAAAAGAGACCAGAGTTAATTTTTGCCAAAAATAATTTCTAATTGGAAATTGCTTACTTTAATCATCATCTCCAAAGCAAACACAAATGTAAATATGTAGTTGGTATAAGTCAGAAAGTAGCGCTCCTGAAAAGACACACAAAAATTAATAAAGTGAAAAAGATGTATTTGAGCCACATAAATCTATTTGGCTTGAGATTTTTTTTTAATGATATACCACAAATTAAAATGTCATGATGGACACATTTAAAACAGCCATGTCCATATGTAGCCTATGGCCATGAAGATGAATCGCTTGAAAATCCAGGTCAACATTAAGCATAAAATTTCATTATTTTTACAATTGAATAAAGATTTCAAAACAAAAAATGGACACTCCACAAATAATCTGACTTAAAGTGAAAACAGTGGGGTAAATGCCAAACATTATTTAAATAATGATATAATTAAAGAGAACAATATTTAAGAAATGCCAAAATTAAAAAATCTTCACGTTAAGAAGGCTCTCACAGAAGCAATAACAATAACTTCATTTAGAATTACTGTCATTAAAATAACCATTATTTGAGGTTTCTTACTTCAAAAACAAAAAGTCAATGAAAAGCTAGTTAGTTCTGTTGACTATTTCAGTAAGGTAAACAAAACATAATCTGGGTAATGTTAGTCGAGCAATGCTACACTGGACTCATATAAATCAAAGATAGATCTTTTCACAATACGAGTGTTACAGTGCTCAACTGAGTGCAGCAGGGGAACATCAATATCTTAAAGCATTTTTCAGGAAATGTATTGAAACAGACTTGCTTTCAGTTATCTTCTAAGGAACGAAGTACCTAACATTATAAATACATGTACTGATATTTTAATTTGGAACAATGACCGTGATTAAATCCTGTAAGTCTGCAGTGCTTGAACTTTTCAGGAACATGCCTCCAGGGTAACTGTCAGCAACATGCCTCCAATACTACACCATAGTGTGGAATTAGCAACCAAGCTGAGTTAATATAAAACTAGCATGTCTTTCTGAAGGTGTGTGCATCTCTTTGTGCTCAGGGGGAATGCTACGTTTGCTGTGTATGTTTCAGGTTTTGTGAAACATGCAAGAGTGAAAGTCTAGACTGGACACCAGCTGGTATGATCATGATAGAATCCAAAAAAACAGCAGTGGAGGCAAATGTATGGGAAAAGATATAATACAAATCCGTGCATGAGCAGTCGTAGGGACCTAAGTTTTGGTTATTAGAAGAAAAAAATCTTCTAATGGGGAATGCAATTCATTGATTTTAAATTTGAAGAAAGAGGCCAGACTGGTGCTAAGATCTAAAAGTTTCAGGAATCATCTACTATAATAAATATAAGAGAAGAACAGATATAAGCACAGGTGGCAGGCTAGAGTCAACAGAAGTTGAAATTGTAGGCTTATTTAATTAATAGGTAAATAATTTTCAGGTCACATAACATAAAATAACTAGATATTTAAGTGCATCTTGACCCGAGAAAAGTAAATTGAAATATGTTATGATTATGCAGAACATCTGTCAGAAATGTGAGACTCAAATAAATATAAGTACATTTATATATATATTTATATATTTGTTCTTTTTCAGTCTAATAATAAGAGATGTATGTATAAAGAATATTGGCATGAAATTTATATTTTTGTTAAATAGGAATCAGACAAATTCCTTTTCCTATTCATCAAGTTTATAATATTAGTTTAAACCTGAACATTTTTTTCATTGTATCTTCTTTTGTGCCAGCTAGAAAAGCAATGGATCCAATTTTCTAAACTGAATTGTTCTGGAAGTTAACTTTAATGTGCATGTCCAGAAACTAAACAAATATTCATCGATAGAAATGTCATCAAAGACTTTGAATCCTGAAATAAAACATGCATAAAATAAATATATCTAAATTTCATTCTTGGGATGATAAAGATCTTATAAACTTAAAAAACTTTTTAGCAGGACGAATCTGGCTACAATTCAATTTAAATTTATTTTAGGTGTGGGGTTGGGGGGGGGGGGGGGGGGGGGGGTGAGAGAGAGAGAGAGAGACAAAGAGAGAGAGAGACAAAGAGAGAGAGAGACAGAGAGACAGAGAGAGAGAGAGAGAGAGAGAGAGAGAGAGAAGAGAAAGAGAGAGGAGGAGGAGGGCATGTATGTGTTTAAATATGTATATTTAGGCCTTTTATTTCACCATTTTGACAAGGAGTTTTTATATTTGTTTTATTTTACAATTTTATTTTATTTCAAAAAGACTACTATTTGACCTATAAATTAGGAACAGCCTGAAAAAACATCCTTTTAAAAATCAGCAGCCAAATAAATTTTTTTATAAGATTAAAAGGGTCTATAAAATAAAAGACATCGCTAAGTTGTCTTTAGTGGTAAGCTCAGCTATGTCTTTTATTTATTGATCTTTCTTTTAGCTGCACTGTTTGCAGGTAAACACACCAGCAAACATATTTACTTAGACAATGATGTGAATTTTTTTATTTTCAAGAAATTGAGTAAAAGACTTATGTTTAAAGTCTGAGTTTGAAAAGTTTGAGTTTTAATTTGTGACTTCCTTGTTCTCGTGTGTCCACTTTCAGAAGACATTTTTCCTTTTAAAAAAAGGACAAAACTCTGAATGATTAAAAAATCCATAACACTTCACCAATGACTAAGGAATTCAGTAATTCACATCCAGTAGGTAGTTGTATGCTGCTCCAATTAGCATTACTTAAAAGAGACAAAAGACTTTTTTACATGCTCTGAAAGGGGTGAAAACATAACAATTATGGCTCTTTACCTCTGGTGAAACCTGCGTTGAAATATTATTTGCAATTAAAAAATGTTAAATTATAAAGCCAGAAAGGGTTTGGCACTAAACAGGAAACAAAGATACAATAAAACATTGTCTTTACATTGGGAAATTTATTATTAATTCAAATATCATTTTTGAGACAGTGATATATAAATGATACAGAAAACTTTGCGATCAAATAATTTTGAAAAAAGATTCACATTAAAATTGTGAAGAAATGAAAAAAAAGTGCCGGAAATATAGACATTTATCAGTATGACACAAAAGCAAAAAATCTTGAAAATAACCAGGAACATGATGTGATTACTTACTATACTGTCTGGAGGAATGTCAGGTCGTTCCATTGCTAACGTGATGCAGTTGAGTGCAATAAAGAACAGTACAGCATTGTCAAACCATTTTCGGGAGATAAGATGCAGGGCAAACTTGCGAATCCTGTGAAAAAAATCATAAAATATTTAATTTAATTATTAAAATCTATTTTGAACATCAGGATCGCAAAAGTGGCAGCAACTATGGCTAAATTAAATCACCAGTTGTGGAATAATACTAAACTAACTGAAAGAACAAAACGAAGCGGCTATCAAGTATGTGTGTTCAGTACGCGGCTATATGGCAGTGAAGTGTGTACCACATATGCCAGTCATGAGTGGAACTCAACAGCTTCCACCAAAGATCTTTACGATGCATTTTCATAGTTGATGGTAGAACAAAGTGCCTAAGACAGAATTTGTAGCAGGTTCTCTACTCTTAGCAAGAGGCACCTTTGCTGGTAAGGCTATGTAGGGAGAATGGAGGAAAACCATATTCCAAAATATCTGCTGTATGGAGAGTTGGCAGAAGGGGAAGACTTATTAGATGGCCGCGATTTAAGGATGTTTGCAAAAGGAACATGAGGTAAGCAAAAATATAAAACAATGAACGGGAGATCATTGCTGAGCACCATTCCAGCTTGCAAATTGAAGGAGTCAAACAGCGAGAAGAAGCCCGAAACAAAGCCATTGTAACAAAAAGAGTATTACGTAAGTTAGCCAGGTGTCCCGGTTCTCCTGTGAGACGTGCAGCCAAGACTGCCAACATAACGCAGTGCGCTTCATCGCATGTGACCGCAAATCCACCACTCCTGGCTTTGTCACTGGGCTCTTAAAAAGATTTGACATCCCCTCCCTCAAAGACAGACGAGAAAAACTCCGCCTAAAATATAAACTGGTCATGGGGCTAATGCCGGCCATCCCAGCAAACACGAATTTCACCCCACAGAAGCCAGGTCACTTAATCAGAGCCAAGCGCTCACTAAACACTGACTTCACCTCTAACAAACCCCATAAGCAATTACATCCGGAACAATAGTAAATGCTTCACTGTTTCTCGGTGTAACACAGTCCAATATAAACAATCATTTTTCCAATGTACAATCATCGCTTCGAACCACCAGGACTATACCGCCTTAAACTCAACGTTAATCAAGATCTTCAAAACTGCCCTAGCATCCGCTAGGAGCCGTTATAATGCCATCATCGCATCCCCAACCATTGCACATATGCCAGTACATAGATTCAGCAATGTACCCTACCAGAGCCAAAATCATTCCAGGATCTGCCTTGTAGGCCATTTGATGAGGTGTCCATAGCTATTCCATTGTCTCACAAAGACGGAAGGATGCCATATATAATTATTAATCATATCCTTTTGCTATAACAATTTTGTTTAAACTTTAAATTTAATCATATTTTATCATGTCATTGCTTTACAAAATTTAGATGCAATATAAGATTAGTTATTTTTTTAAAACTGAATCTGAAATGGACATTTCACACAATGCGAAAAATCTGCTAGGATGAAAGGTTAATTAGAACTTACCTGTTCTCATTGGACAAGAGATAGAAAGCATACTCATGTCTTTCTAGAAAACAACCTTTAGGCTCAGGGCACCAAGAGCAGTTCCATTCCTGCAATGAAAACCTATCTTGTTTCATAATGTTATAGCAAGTGAGTATAATAGCACATGAACAAGACGTCTGAGCACAACGTGATAAACATTTAATGAGTCAGTGGTGATGAAATAGTAAACAGTCATAAAAAAGCCATACTTAGTCCACTCTAAAACAAATCATATGTCTGTAGGAAAGAAAACCAGATATGTGATATATTATTTGTTAGGTTCATATACAGTTCCATAATAGCATACCGTTTCATCAATAGCATCTGGGTCTGGCTCATCGATGTCATCTTCTCTCCCCTCTTCCTTGTCAAGAGCTATTTTTACATCAGGTAGGTCCACATAATTTTTGTTTGATTTATTGTCATCTTTTGAATTTCCACTTCCCAAAGAATTTAAAGTACGATGGCTGAGAAAAAAAAATGTTTAAAAACAATTGCATTGGATCAGAAATAAAGTTTTACATTGGTTAGATGCACGTTAATTATATTTAATGATGAAGTATCAAATTTTACATGTCTACGTTGAACATAAATCCAATTAAATCAAATCCAAAAGTAAATATGACAAGGAGATCGTTTGATTTCTTGAAATGTGGGTGGAATAACAGTAAAGCTCAAGGGGATTGAAATGTACAAACAATAAGTGGAAGAAGCTGGCTGTGTTTGCTGGGTAAAATTTTATGTAGAACATTTTAAAGTGCAAAAAGAACCAACAAAATTCCTAATTAAACATAGAGCAGCAACTGCACACCTAAAATTTCAATCTTAACACAGGCAAAATTACGGGTGCCACATTGAACAGTTTACCTTGTAAAAGAATTCTGTCGACTGAGCTCAAATGAGTTGCAAATACTCCTGCCACTGCCCACAGAGTTATTCCTGCTCCAAGTATGATGACTTTTAAATGAGTTTCTAGGGGTAAGTGCTCTCCCCTTCAGAGAGCTTTGGGGACTTAGTGCTCTTTGATTGTTGAGTGGTGGATGCCCATTGCAGTCGCTGTTGAGTGAATGGAGCAATAATTTTAACAATTATATTTAAAAGCTATTCATTTTGAAAAGAAAGAAAATTTTATGCGTTTCCAATGTTAAATTATGATATGATTAATCAGATCAATGCCTTTAAAAACAATAGTTAAACTACATGCAGCAATGTGCAACTCTGGAAAGCTTTTAAGACAATAAAATGAGACTAGAATGAAACATTATTCAGCAATAATAAGTTAAAGTAAGTTGGGGTGGACAACACAAGATGTTAGTACCTGAATACATAAGTTACTGCATGGCTGCAATAAAAAAAAAGTTGAAGACATGCTTTTAAATACCTGAACTTTTAAAAAGATTAAATTAAAATAAAGGTAATCAAAATGTAGAGGAAAAATATGAATATTTTGACAATTAGAAAAATCAAACATTTATTTGTTTAGTTTTAAGTCTGAAACTTTTCAAGCTGTGTGAAATAAATAAATAGTGGAGCAAGATATGTTTAGGCTTGAAAAACAAAAGACAGTACAATTATTAAAAGGACATTTCAGTTGACGATGCAATGTCAAATCCCTTCTTCAACAGACAAAACAAAACAAGTAATAATTTAATAATAAATTTCTTGTTTTGTATTGTCTGCTGAAGAGGGCATTTAGCCAAAACTTCCTTTTAATTGTTC
Source organism: Lymnaea stagnalis (assembly GCA_964033795.1). NCBI lineage: Eukaryota > Metazoa > Mollusca > Gastropoda > Lymnaeidae > Lymnaea > Lymnaea stagnalis. Next base: position 2,236,635 of record CAXITT010000029.1, read on the forward strand.
AGTCTTTTTTTTTTCAAGCTTAACTTAGATCTATCTTGTTACACTACTTCTAAAACGGAAAAAAGTTAAAATATTTCACAATAATGAAAGTGCCCAAAAATTATGCTTTCCTTTTTTTATATTGAAAAAGTAACATACCAATGTGGAGTATAAACTATACTTTACAAGTTTATAAAATATTTTTACTGTGATCATTAAACATTTTTAAACTTTACCATTGAACCTGCAGAACGCTGACAGATAATCATTTTCATTAGTTACTTTTAAATACATTCATTCACTAAAGTGGAATAAAATCATTAAATGCCACTCATGCAGAACAACATAAACATATATAGAATCATGAAAATGTTAAGGGTAATATGTAGGGGTGTGCCGGAGTCCGGTCCGGAATCCGGTTCCGCCGGATTTTGCACTATCCGGTGAAATCCGGTTCCGCCGGATTTACATGTATCCGGAACAACCGGATTCCGGAATATACCGGATTTCGGAATTTGCCAGATTTTGTGACTCACCGGATCATAATCTGAAATAAAAGTAATTCTCTTTCCCGAATTCCACACGATCACGATACATTAATCGATTGTTTCGAGCGTTGAGCTTGTTTAATGTTTAATATTCCGTACATACCAGAGGCTAGAGTCAGCACCGCTAATAGTGGCCAATAGTGTAGGGACTTTGATAAGAAAATTTAAACTTTTTGTAAAAATAAACCAATGGCATAGTTGAAAAGATGTAATTTTTTAAAGAATTATAACACCAAAATCATATTTTTAGCTGTTGTAGTTTTAAAGTTATGAATTTTTAAAGTACGACTTGGTTTGTCATTTTTTAACATGGACTGCATCTCCACATTCTGTGATCTCATTCCGCCAATCCCGTCATGCGCAATGACTATATAGTTTATATAAGGCAACGCATTCCCTGCCTTATCACTAAAATACTGTTTAGACTTAGTTTAAACTTTCAACTTTGGCACATGAATAATTAATTAAAGCTTTCCCTGACCAATGGTTTAATAGTTTTTGCACACGGCAAACTCTTATGAATGAAACTCTGAGGTAGTACTACGATACAGTTATGCAAGTGGCTGTGAATGGTTGCCAATGACAACGTGTTGCACACGGTAAATTCTGATCATTTATAATATGGATTCTACCGGGTTGTTAAAGCTCAAATTAAAACATTCCAGTTTAAATGTCTTTAAATGCATTCTGAAACACAAGTTATCAATTATTTTGATGTAAATAGTGATAATAAATTAATATTTCCTAAGTATCGTCAACTTCCGCCATTAAAAAGGGGGGCGTGGCCAACCCCATGGCGAAATTAGGTTGAGCGAGCTGCATAACCTGCTGCGAACGCGTAGAAACATGGCGTCTCTCGTAAGACACTTATCCAAATGGAACGGAACTCAAATATATATCGAAAGTACTAATTTAATAATAAATAGACACACACATCGGAAAATTAAAAACTCGGATTTTTTGGCGCCGATTGCGAATTCCCATACACAAAAAGTAGTAGTCCACCTTGACTTACCGAAGTATCTACCAATAGTACCAAAATCCGGAATCCGGGAGAAACCGGAATCCGGATTATTCCGGAATCCGGATCCGAATCCGGCAGATTTCGCATAAGAAAATCCGGATCCGGTTGGAAAAAACGGATCCGGCACACCCCTAGTAATATGTAAATTTAGATACAATGTGTCAATGTTTTAGAATTAATGTTAAAAAATGTATGACTATATAATCTCATTGAGATGGCAGAAAAACATTACTGATTCTATTATTAAAACATGATAAGAAATCCAGAAAAATAAACACATCTCCCAAAATTAATTTTTAATATGAGAATCAAAATTATTTTTTTTTAAATTGTTACATAATTTCATTTCATGTAGTTAATTTTGTTTTTGCTTATTCTTTGCAATATCAATAAAATATTTCAAGAATCAATAGGTGAACATTTGTTAACATATGCATTACATACCCATGAGTATTGACACTAGGTGTCCGTGGTGTGCCCGCTGAGTAAGTTGGAGATTGAGAGTGACTGGAAGAGAAGACATCATCATCAACATCGTCAGCACTGTCTGACATGCTGTCAACCACGAGACTTGTTTTATCCCCCCGAAGACGACGATTCCTTGCTCGCCAGCTTGCAGTCCTCTGATGGTGACCACCTCGGCTATTTGTACGACGTAGACACGGTGAAGGCCGGGGTGAACTTCCACGAAAGTTGGGCTATGAAGATAAATGGATACAATTCATTTGACATGTGATGATTTTTCATAATTTTTCTGGGATATAATTAAAATGGTGGAAAGGATGTATATAATTAAATTACTTTTTTATTTGTATCTTTCTGTGGGTTTCTCTGTAGCTCTTTTACTAATTTAATATTTTACTAATTTACTATTTTACTAATTTCTATTTTCGTCAGTCTATTAAGCCTACATAAAATTGTGATTATTTTAATGAATTGTGATGCCATTTTTAATCAAAAGGTATAAAAAAAAATATTTTAAAAAATGAAAATCATCTTATGCAGATTGTATATCATAATGTAAATTTAGATGCCGAGAATAATTTTGGTTGACATTTAATATTTACGTACAGATTTATCAGAATCAACTGACAGGGTTGATTTCAAGGCACTCCGTTTAACAGAGACAGACAGCTTGTTATTTGTGTCTTTAATTGCATTCTCATTGGGTGAACCCTGAGGGGTAGCCATTGGCGTGGCTGCGGTATGAGTTATAATTGGTGGATTCAATGGTCCATCTGAAGGAGGCTGCCCCTGGATCTGAGGGGGGCTGTCAGTTTTGATGGATGTACCAGAGATTGGAGGTAGGGCAAGCATTTTCTTTTCTGAATTTATAAATGATAATAGAGAAAAATATTGATTTATTTTCTTTAAAAGTCAGTTTTAATCAGATTTTATGTATAAACTGTTTAAAAAAAAAATCACAAATTCAAATGTTTTAACATTATTTATTACACTAGTATTACTCTTCCCTTATCATAATAACCTGAAGTCAAGAAATTCAGAATATAAATATTAAAATTGGCATGCTGCCTAGTAAGTTTTGAAAATGGCCTTGCTCACCTTTTTCTTTGTTATTTTTTACATCTAAATCTCCTGAATTAAGGCAACTTTTAGCACTCTGTGATTCATCAATGTTATTGTTTTCAGCCAAACGTTGCTTTTCCTTTTCTTCTTCCTCCTCCTCATCTTCTTTATCAACATCTTCAAGCTCTTTCATTTTCTCCTTTTTTTTCTCTTCATCCTGCATGTAGCAAAATTAAATCACCTTTAAAGTGGCATTTGATTAATAGTTTTTTAAATTTTTTATTATCAATCAAATTCAATTTGGAAATGAAATAAACCTATTAAAAATGTATTTTATTTACCTCTGTAGAAAATCCTTCAACTAAGATGGCAACTAAAAGATTAAATAAAACATAGTTGCCAAAGGTCATGAGAGCTACAAAGTAAAGTGATGCCCAGTTTGATGTTTTGGCCATGCCATTATAGAGGACTGTGTTCCAATCCTCTTGTGTCAGTACCTGTGTCAGAGTGAAATGGTGGGTAACAAAGATATATATTAATTTTAATTTATGATGCAAGTCAATTATAATTCATTTAAAGAAAGTAACTATTGCTCAAGAACATTTTAATTATTTGTAATTTAAATTTGAAATCCACTATATATAAATTACCTTCATTCTTCTCAGAAAATTATGAAGCATTTCATTCACGATGTGTTTATCAAAAAAATATGTTTATTATTTTCAATTATCAGAACAAAGAATGAAATAATCTTCTTAGATTAATTATTTGATATGCATATAACAATCAATAATGGATCTAAGATAACAGCTATAGACGGTCCAAAACAATAGATTAATCCATGCAAGGATCATGCATTCAAATCATTATTAATCTAATTTATTGGAATATTTTGATCATGTATTTTTCTAAAGAAATGTAAAAATTGTTTTTTTAATCATTTAAAATGTCTGTTACCTAACATTTAATTTTTTATGAATTCAAAGATATCTTTAAAGAAGGGGTAGATTAAATCATTTGCTCCAGATAACTCTGTGACATTTTGAAAAAAAGAAAATCTAGTCAGCCTATTCCATGAAAGTAATTGAAATAAATAACCAAACCACTTGCCATGAATATAACTATATTAAAATATGGCTAAGTCCAATATGTCTAGGGTAGTTCTTTTCAATTTCAAAGATTCAGATAAGAATAATGGGAATGTGGTTAACTTTGTTACTTTTATTCATTGAAAGGTATTTATAAATTTAAAAAATCAGAACAATGAAACGAAGTATTCAAAGAGAAATAGTCTAGTCTTTTAAAAAGTTAAAATTTAATTTGAAACATGAGGTTAATTCTAATTTATCTAAATTGCACAAAAATAATAATAGCATTAAAAAATGTATAACACTTTCAGATAGTCTTTCTTTAGTATATTACTGGCTTACATAAATATTAATTTTAAATATTTTGATAAATTATCTTTTCCACCTTAAACATTTTTTCATTACGCTACAATTTTCAAATCTTAACTTAAAATAATTTTAATCAAATTATTGTCATTGTAAAATTAAATTAACTTTTTTTAGTAAAATGAACAAATAAAAATAAATACCACTAAAAATAAAAACATTTAAACTAGACTGCTAAAAAAGGACAAGCAGTTTACAAATTAAATGGGGTATAATATTCTACTAATACCATGTTCATTAGGGGTTTTTTTTTCAATAAAAAAATATATTTAATCACTAAACAAAGCTCAAAGAGAGTCATGCATTTTAAAGGGAAACCATACCACATGTAATATGTAAGAGCAATGAAATTATCAAAGCCAGCTTTTCCATAGAAGAATAAAGGGATCTCCATAAACTAATCTAGAAGAAAATGAAATTCAGCTATGATAGTGCTGATTGAATAAACTAGATGAAGAAGTAGTATCATCACTTTCAACAAAGTTCTCAGGTGCATATGAGTCAGAAAAAAAGTTTTATGGTAACTTGGACTTACAAGATATTTATTTGATCAAGAAACAATGGTTAAGGCAATCCAAATTTTTTTCATCTTTTAGAAAAAAAATCACCAAAAGAATTTACATCTTAAAAACAAAAGCACCCACCACACAAAAAAACAACTATTAATTAAAAACAAAAAAAAAGAAGAAGAAAATGACTTTACTTTATATGCATTATTAAATGATCTAGACTCACAGGTTTAACCAAAACAAATCTAGTTTTTAATGAATAAATAAAACTGATCTCATTTAACACTTCTGTCTTAACCATTAAAAAATTCATTATCGCTAAAATCATAAAACGATGATGTTGAAAAGGAACATTTTATCTCAATTGATCTGTTTCTTGAAAAAATATTGAAAATAGAATTGGGATTCTAATTTACTTCAAATGCCTTCAAAGTACCTACATCTCACAATGTGGTTTCACATCCATTTCAAAATACTTACAAGGCTTCTTTCAAATAATTATGCAGAGTACCGAAACGATTTTAAAAACCAACTTATGATTAAAGGGAAATGAGATAGAAAGGTCAGTGGAAAAATTAAGTCATGAATCAGGATCTTTCCAGGGGAAAAAATGAAATTAAGAAATGGGAAAACTTTCACCACAACATTTTTGAAGCACAGTTTTGTTACATTATATTAAGCAAGCGCATAGGTGTTCAGGAGTGTTCACAAAATTTAAAAACCAATTCAAACAAAAAGGGTGATAAAAGAGTGAGGCAAAAATGGTGTTTTGGTTGCAAGTTGAAAAATTACTATTTTATGTATGCAAGATATATATATTTATCCAAAATTTTCACCCTGTATTTCAAATGAATCAAATATAATCAGGGTGTCTAATGGATTTCTATATTTTACAGAGATTACATAGAACAAATAACTTGATTATTTTTGCCATTATGTATTATCAAAAATATTGACCAAGAATATTTGAAAAACCTGATTGTAAATTTTTATGGAGCAGTTACAGTAATAGAAATTCACTCAAGCCACTTAATTTATTATATATAATGACGGCAAGTTAAAAAAAATTAATAGAAACTTTATTATTATTATTAATAAATTCTAGGAATGAGGAAAAGGACAATTTTGGATAAATTGCTAAATACCTGGAAAACAGTGACCAAAGACCATAAGAGATTGTCAAAATTGGCGCGGTCGCAGGAGCATAACGAAGCGTTAAGACGATCCTTGCAGGAGCAAGGTTTCTTCTCCTCCGTCTCACAGAATGTGCCCCCAAACAGGCTCATTCCAAGTATACTGCATGCGGAGTGGGTCATGAATAGTACGTGGTTAAAGGGAGACATTATGTGAAAGATGTAGTGTAATGACAGACTGGACAGGTAAACTATTATTTTTGAAAGCAAAAAACGAGAGTCACTTGTGCTATATATACAAAATTTTAACTTAAACCATCAAGTTTTTAATTTTAAGAAAAGTTTTTTTTTTAAAAGTAGCAACTCTTTGTTCATTTCATCCTGTCTGTACATCTGTAATATCTGTCACTTGTAAATGGGTACATGCGTCGCTATGTTAGTGATTTATCAAGCTCAATATATTTATAATATTCCTGCCAAGCTGTTGTGCTCTTTCAATAAACCATGAAAGTCTATGAAAGTCTATATAGATTGTTTAATATATAGCCTAATTTATGCCAGATAAATGGATTTGATAAGCATACATTTAGAATCAGGACTCATTTCTTGCTTTCAAGGGACATAAAATGAGTTTTTAAATTTCTAAAAACCACGGAATTTTAAAAAAAATCATTATCACTGAGGATTATTGATTTTAAAACGCATTAAAAAAAATTATTGCATGTTTTTCAATAATTGAAGATAGATGGAAGATTCAGAAGCAATTTCTGCAACCTGACATTTTGAAAGATGTCAAGGTCTACACAGTATTAAGAAGGTGTCAAGTTTTATTGACACTAGAGTCCACAAATTGGGACACAATAGGATCAGAACATTCCAATTAAGGAGCAGACCCAATTATCCAAATATTTTTGACAGTTGGGGGAGGGTGATAAGTGACAATGCTAAAACTGTAAATTTAGCTATGACAACATGGTACAGGACGACTGTAACACATAGGATGGATCTAATGGAAATAGTTCTGCATTAGCAACAACTGTTCTAATATCAATCTAAAAATTTTATAAAATGCATCCTGTCATGTTTTCTCAACAAAAAAAAAAAAATGAACAAAAATCCTTTTCAAACTGGAATCTTTTAAACTATTGGACGTTGCTACTAAACCACCTGGAGGCATAATCAGTTTGAATGGAACTTATGCTCATGACTAACAAATTCTTTTCCCCAATAACTGGCAAACTGCACCAACACATCAAACAAAATTATTTTAATCTTTTTTTTAAAACTTATCTTTCACCGTTGTCCCAAATAAATAGCTGACCAAAGTAATCATTCTCCCATTATATCTGAATTCTCAGATTTTGTGATATTATCCCTTAGTGTCATTGCTTTCTATATGGGCAGAAAGATTATGAATAATATATGTATGAAAGAAGTTAGAGCTGAATGGATAGCAGATGAACTTTAGAGAAAGAGGTTGCTATGTGGTCTGTTGTAAACTTCTTGACACTACTTTAGATCTTTGACGCTGATGCAAGCATTACAAAGGAAGGGGGTGGGGGGGATAAAGTGGAAATGATTAGTATGTTTCATAATAAGGAACTGGGTAGGCTACTAGTGAGTAAAAGGGTTCTGGTAATTNAAAAAAATATTTAAAATATTTAAAAAAAAAAAGAAAAAAAAAAAAAAAAAAAAGAATACAGGCAATGAGACTTGAAAAGAATTTTTAATTTCCAAAAAGCTTGGTTGCATCAGATCATTTGGATGGTATGGAAATGAAAAAAAGTTGCAAACATAGAAGTTTATTTTGCAATAGTAAGGAACCTAATTTTAGTGATTGTGTGTTGTTTAGTACTCTTATGATGATATCCAATTCCTTTTTTCTTCTATGATGCTGTGCAGAAAAATAACTCATTTAGCTGTCTATACAAAAATATCAGGACTCTACAGTTACTTCAAGCCCCATGATAAAAAAAAACAAAAACAAAGAACGGACATCTAGATGGAATAAGCAATACTGAAGTGGAGCATTTAACAGTTATACATTCAAATATACTTTACACTGTCTATTTAAATAAACATATAACTCCCAGTGAACATGGTGATAGTAGCTCACAAGTGTTAGGTCTACAATGGGTACAACACTGCGTGTACCTTGAAAGTAAATTTAAATGGCAACAAAGTTTCTCTCTTTGATATATTTTGTCTAGCATTTGATACAACCATCACAGCACACGATGTTGATAACATGCAACCAGCGTTTTTGACAAAAGTAGTCTTCAGTATGATAGCACAAAAAGAGTTAATCCACTACAGGAGAGGGGATGAGCTCCACTAGACTACATGACGGACACGCCAGGCTACAGCCAGATAACTGGGGGACCTAGGTGGGCATCATCTGCCACTGGGATACCTGAAAGACAGTGATTAAAGCCCACAGCAGCGAATCAAAGTTCTTGCGATCACATTTACGGAATCCACCATCTAGACACGTACAGAATTTACAGCCAAATAAATTCATCCCAAGAATGCTGGAAGGTTTTTGAGAAGGAAAAGGGAGAGAAAGTATTAAGAGAGAAGATATAATACACAATTTAAATATACTATAAAGAACATAGTAGAGTTTAATAACTTGTGCAGTATTTGGAATAAAATGACTTCTCATTTGAAAAAAAAAATAATTAAATTAGTTACACTGATGGGCCTTTTGAATCGCAAAAATTTCAATGAAAATATCTGAAAAACATCAGAGGTATAAACATATGAAACCTGGTAACTATAAACAAAAGAGTAGTGAACTCACCTGAATATGAACATAAATAAAACTAACAGTGCAAAAAATGTTGCTACATTGTCCATGGTGCGCAACATAACCACAAGTTGTCTCCTCAGGGCGGGCATGAAACGCACTAATTTTAGTATTCTCAAAAGACGGAATGTACGAAGCACAGACAGGCCACTAGCACCTCCCTGTGCCAGTTCAACAATGCTGAAAGTAAATTTTCATGACTTAATAAGTTAAAAATAAATGTAGAATAAATTATGTAAAAAGTCAATTTATCATTCATTAGCCACTTCAATATTCTCATGCCTTTAGCACAATACATTAACTTAAAATTCCTCATTGAGTTGTGTATGGTAATCAGCTAGTTAATTACTGAATTTGAACTTTCATATTCTTAAATATTTTAAATATAAAGCAGACAAGGGTTTCAAAAATAGTTTTCTTAATCCTTAATCTGTAGAAGCTTTATCTATATTTTTCTAATGTGGAAATTAATGCTGCAATACCACTGGCTTTAAGAGTCCGGATTAACTTCATATTTTTAAAATGATAATTCCTGGCACCAGATCATAATAACTGCTTGAGACGGGAGGCATGGCCATAAACTTAAAATGATTTGGCCTCTGAAAGTGGAAGCATGCCCTAACAACATGAGAGACAATGGGCATGGCTGCTGCTGAAAAAAAAAACATTTTACAAGTGAACTGCAGAGCTCAGTTGCTGAAGTTAATATGTTTGAATTAAACTGTAACTATGTGTTCACCTTAGTATTACAATAAAGCCATCAAACACATTGAATCCATTGCTGATGTAGCCAAACAACCCATAGGCACTTATCTTGAAGGCCATCTCTGTCCCAAAGAGAACACAGAAAACTACATTGCTGTACTCTAGTATGGTGGTTAGCAGGTCAGGCTAGAGGACCAAAAAAATATCAAGATATCTAAACTCACTGATGCATATTAACATTAAGGAGTCATAATAATGTGTTCGAGTTTTTAAAAAAGGTTGAATTTTTTCAATTGTTCTTAAAAATAGCTATGATAAACACATTTAAAGACATAACAGCAGCGGCGGCAACATTTCTAACCAATGCAAAAAAATATTATTTTAAGCCAATGTGTTCTACAATTCAATTGTTGAGTATACCGGTATATAGAATTTTATTTTATAAATAATCACTCAGTTTTACTTCAGGCCAGAAGACTGACTAAATATCACAATAAAATTAGAGTAGAGTAGTCAAGTTACCTGATTGTGGAATTCCACTCCCATACTCAAAGTGTTAAGCAGGATAGCAATAAGAATACTCCTCTGGAAAAAATTGCTCTCCACAAATGTTTTCAGTTTTTTCTGCAGACAGTTGAGCATCTCTGAAAATTCACAAAGTTGTTAAAATGTCTGTCCAGTAAGCTGGTAAAATTTTTCAGCTTGAAATCTTAAGAAACATTTTGAATTATTTAAATACCTTTAGTGGTAATAATAATAATAAAGCTAATATAATTTTGTTTGAAAAAATAAGCTGACCTTTATCTGAAAATAAATATTTACCATATGGCAGACCTGTTTGCCCTCAAAATCTAAAAATCGTACAATATCATCACAAAATCGTTCAATACATGTCTTTATAGTAAAAAAAATAAACATAAAGTATATATAATGTATACACCTCAAAATCGTACATTGTACGCCAAAATTGTAAGAGTAAACAGGTCTGATATGGTCAACGGCACATATTCATATACTTTATTATCAAGTGTTATTTATAAATCAAGAATCAAAACAGAGTGTTTTATCTAATATTTATGAACTGTTCTAAATATCTTTGGTGTTGCTAAATCTTAGCTGCACTTAGTTATATTAGGTCTGTAATTCATAAAACAAAAAAACAAAAAGAAAAAAAAAAATAACTAAAACAACAATGCCAACTGCTTTCTTATCCAATTTTAAAGCTGCTGTAACTTTACTTTGATTTGAATTCAAATGAAACTTTCTTCAGTGAAAGAAAAACAGTGTTGATAAAAACTAAAAATATAAAATTTAAAAAACATTTTTTAATAAAAAAGGAATATATTTTTGTTAAAGCTTTTAAAAGGACTCCATTCTAAAGTATGCACCAGTTACATGCACAGAAGCTGTTAACTTGTGTTTAATATTCAGTGGATTCAAAATGTATCAATATTGCTAGTTTAGTTGTAAATAATGATATTAGTTCTAAATCATCAAATTTAATCTATTTCAGGTCATGAAATCCATTAACATTACTTTCAAATGTTAAAAAAACTTAGAAAAAAATTATAATTATTTCTTAGCTCACTCCAGCTTAACAAGTCTAAATTTTATGATAAACTTAGGCTAAAAGCCGTCACTTAAACTGACAAGAATATTAACAACAAACATGCATATATAAACACTATACATGTGTCTTATAAAAATTGTTTTTTTAAAAAACTTTTTACTTTTTTTTTCAAGATTAACTTTTGTCAAAACTTGTTGAATCTTCTTGAAACACTATCAACTTATCAATGAAGAGCATCTCCATATCAAATCAGACCTATGCAATAAGTAACTACAGGAAAATATCTCCTTGATCTACCAAACTATTATAGTGGGACGTTTGTAAGTTTAAATGAAATTATATTGAGTCTAGTTTTCATGGTTTGGAAAACAAGTGCATATATGTAAAGGGTGTGGCGGAATAAAAATGAGCAGCAGTTTTGAGCACACAAAAAAAAAAAGAGGCTTATAGAAATAAAGGCCCTGAGCCCTATGCTTCATGCAAAGGTTTTCAAGCATACATAAGTCTATAGATTATAGAAGAGTTGCACTGCCACAGATATGCTTGTCATCTCTGCTCTTAACCAAAGAAAACAGAGAGGCATACAAGAATATATGTTGTAGCTTCATGTGTATCAATCTGGAAAACATCACTGCTTTAATTTACCTAAAAGGGAACCCTACCTATACCGATATTACGATGAAATTTGCTAATTCATTTTCATTTTTATATCTAAATTCCCTGCATCAAGATTTTTGTGATAATTTTTAAGTAAAATATTTAAGCAATAATTTAAATGTACTTAACTGAGCTGAGCCTCAAACAAATCTCCTCACTATACCAGAAGCCACTCTAATATTTATTTAACCAGAGAAAACCAAACGTTGGTTTCATATGTTAAAAGAGTTTCTTTTTTACTTATGTCTTTTTACCTAAAGAAAATCAGTGAAGTTTCATTTTTACCCTTACTAATATTATTTTTTTATCATTTTTTTTTTTTAGACATAAATTGCTTTTTTGTTTTTTTTTATTCCAAAAGGTTGTACAATTCATTTCTTAGAATAGTGACAAAAAGACTTGAATGAGGCATCACAATACATGTTGGCATGTTTGTGGCAGCTAATAGGAATAAGTAACATCCAGGAAAGTCAGACTATACCACAAATATTACTTGATCTCATTGATACGCCAGACTCATCTTTACTAGTCTCTAATTCTGAGTCCAAAGTGTCGCCACCAGCAATGATGATGGCAGTAGGGTTATAGGATAAAGTGCCATGCTCGCCAGCGAGCTCTTTGTCCCCGGCCCCTATCACTCCACCACCACCACAGCTGCTGGCCTCTTGGTCAGCCTGAGTCTGGCCTGTGCCAAGCTGTAGCACATCTGTGTCACTCTGCATGGACAACTGTGTTGTGAGCTGTTTGTCTCCAACAATATCCATAAGAAGATTGTCAGCAAAAAGCCCTGGAACAGCAAAAGTGTATAATTCAAAGAAACTTGAAAACTATCTTTGAAAAATGAATCCAGTTCTTTAAATTGTCTGTTGCTAATCTTTTTCTTTGTATATATATATATTTATCTAATGGGAGCAGATTCAAAGTAAGCCCACTGTTCTGTCTAAATAGATATGCTTGTGCTATGCAATTTCAAGTAAAATGTTTGGTTTCAAATTAAGGTTAAAAGCACAAAAACACACTTTATTACTGTATTTTAATTGAATTTTTAAATAAAAACCAATAATAGTAAAACCAGGGGAAAGTTTATTTCAAAGAAAATCAAGAGGTCATGTTAAAATGAGAAATAAACTTTAATTCTAAACATTTTTGCTTATTTGTAAAACACTAAAAATAATGCAGATATTTTAAAAAAATATTTATTACACATAGTTACAATGATAAAAATTTTCTGTAAAGAATATTGTGAAGAGAATAGACATGAAATTTTTCATTTGTATACAACATTAAAAAGAAGTTAAGAAAATTGATGCAAGTTCCTTAGTGTCATGCACAAAAATAAAATTACAAATGAGATTGTTGTATTTTGTTGTTGTATTTTACAATTATTTGGATGACATGTTTTATGATCTTGTTACCACAGCACAATGATTGCCACTGTAATCATTGGCTTATTATGCAGCATATTATACTCATGAAAACTGCCATAAACAAGTAACCCAGGGGTTGTGGCGGTGCTTGCTGCTCTTAAAAGCATAGTGCTAAGAAATAATGTCAACATGTTAGCAGATGTATGCACAAGTTAGGTCTGACAAATCTAGCTAGACCAACTTCAAGTTGGGAGATCAATAAATGCACATGCATAGAAACTATCCTAGTTTCTACATGAATAATAATTATGATTCTGTGGAACTGGAAACTAGGATGAACATAATGTGGCATTTAGAAAATGAAGGGTAGACTGTATAACTAAGGACTAGTAGATATAAATGAAAGTCACAAAACCATCTGCGGCAACCATGCAAATGAGATGATTATGTTCAACCCTTAAATATGTGGTAATATGCAAACAATCATTGAACAGCATTGCTCTAAGGGTATTTTTGAAAAGATCTTTCTTCATTTATTTAGTTTATATTGGTCATTTCCTCATATTTATGGTATCTTTAATCAAAATGTTATTTTAAAATAACTTTGTTTAAAACTGATCATTTCATTTAAATAATTGTGTAAAACTGGTTAAAGGATGTGAGTAAACAAAAATAAACCAGGTTAATCTTAGCTTAAAAACAAACCATACAACAGAATTGCATCAAAACTTTAAAGGAGAAAAGTTCTGAAAAGGTCAAGAATCATTTAAATTACACAAAAGATTTGAATTCTCATTGGTTCATAGTACTCGTTGAACATGGCTATCGTTGTAAGCCAAAAGTACATCAAATGCCAACACCTCACATTTTACTTTATTTTAAATGTACTTGCCTAGTTTTTAAGTACTTGAAGAGAATTAAAGTCTATCATGCAGTGGAAGCATGAGAACATTGAACATCAAGATTTAGTTTAGCAATTAAAATGCATGCATTTTGTTATTTGAAATATTTTAATGCTGAGGGGAAATATAGAAAAGGGTGGTGACAGTTTTGAACAGTTAATGGCAAGTCGCCTTAATGCTTAACAATACCAAAATAGGCAAGCAACAACAATTAAAATGAAGGCAGCCTAAACTATTTCTAATTCGCAGCTGATTCATTCTGTCCACTAATGGACACTAAGAGTTGAGACACAATCCACAGAATGCGGTCCAATTTTATTTGGTCTTTTAATTACCATCTCCTGCTTTGGTACAGTGCAACACACCTTTTACTTCCAAGATAAGAATAGCTTGTTTATGTTATATCTATTAATTATAGGAGACATCTCTGCAATGGACCATTCTAGTATCACAAATCATAACTTTGTTATTAAAGCCTTTTTACTTTATTTTAAAAAACATTTTTTTAAAATATTAACAAGGCGATACCTTTAAGCAATCAAAGAGATATCCTTTTAAAATAATAAGTATCCTAAGTTTTAAAAAAGATATATATTGAACAGCTTAGAGATCTGGGAAAGAGGGTTCATGCAAATAGGCTTTTAAAAATAACAAGAGTTGTAGGAAAAAATGTCAATTTAAGAAAATCCTGCCATGTGACACATTTTATTTTCTTAAGATTAGTTTGTTTTTTCCCACCATTAACTCAAAAACAATTTAATAAATCTCTTATCTGCTGCAGTAAATAATATAGGACAGCCACAGTGCAAGATCTTTAACAATATGACAAAGTCTTTTAGGACAGCAAGCACCGCCACTCACTCACCTTTGTCGGCTAACGATTGAGTTTTGCTAGGCTCATAATCCACATTGAGCAGCATATTAGATGCTGCGAGCACAGCATTTTTAGCTCCTTGGGCAGCCAGTACCTCTGGTAGGGAGGGCATGATCTTCCCAGGACCACAGGCCCCACTGTTGAAGGAGGATGCTCGGCTGAGCAAAAGTGGAAATGCAAAGCCAAAGTTGGTGGTCAGGTGGTTGGGCGAGTTCTGCTGGGACTTAAATAGAACTGGAGTAAAAGGATCCATTGACAGGTGAGACATTGCCAGGGATTCTGATGATGGGTTTAGACTGTAGTTGCTGCTTGGCAGCACAAGGTAGTTGGGTCGTCGTGGCGATGACATGGAGTCTATGTCCGACTGCTCGGGGCTGGCCCTTGGAGCCTGCGGGCTGCTAGACGGTCTCGGGGGACTTTGATATCGGATGTCAGGCGTGACCAGGTTTATGTGATGTAAGTGTTGTGGGGGCAGAGGAGAGGGGAGAGGAAGGAGATGCTGATGTTGATGATGATGGACAGGAGGCTGATGAGATAATGAAAGCTGACGTACAACAGAGGGATACTGCTGTTGGGACCTTAGGTTATTAGTACCTTTCTTTTTAGACTTTTTCCTGCGCAAGGACAAAGATTTCTCAGGATTGATTTTCTGGAGCCCTCTTGTTTTATAATATGTTTTAATGACTTTTCTTTTGACCCTTCTGTACACTTGGGCAACTAATTTGAGCAGTTCAGAGTAGCATCCTCCAGGCTCGGAATTGCTGGCTAATGTACTGCAAGACTGAAACCTTTTACGCTCTTGCATCATTCGCTCTGTCTCTCTCTTCTTTGTTTCAGAAAACTGTGTAGCTATCACAACAAGACATAAGTTGATCATAAAAAAAGAACCAATCTGAAAAAAAAACAACGTTTTAACAAATGAGAGCACAAAATAGTAGTTGATGAGTATACATATAATTCGCACAAGTTAAACAAGTCTAATTTTAACCAGTATCCACTATAAGTCTAACCGGTGCTAATAATAATATTGGCTAATTATTGTATTATTTTTATTTGATATTATAATTAAATTTATAATTTGTTTTTTGCTTTTTAAAAAGAATTTAGATCTGCAAATTTTTCTTAAACTTACAAATAGGGTCTCATGATAGTAGTTAGGAACTATCATTAAAACTTAACTTAAATTGTTAAGTTCAGCAAAATAATTAATAGTTTGTGATGATCTGGTTAAAAAGAACTGAAATGTAAACCTCTGTATTAGTCTATATTGAAAAAAAACTAAACCTAAAAAATGTAAACCTCTGTATTAGTCTATATTGAAAAAAAACTAAACCTAAAAAATGTAAACCTCTGTATTAGTCTATATTGAAAAAAAAACTAAACCTAAAAAATGTAAACCTCTGTATTAGTCTATATTGAAAAAAAACTAAACCTAAAAAATGTAAACCTCTGTATTAGTCTATATTGAAAAAAAAACTAAACCTAAAAAATGTAAACCTCTGTATTAGTCTATATTGAAAAAAAATTAAACCTAAAAAATGTAAACCTCTGTATTAGTCTATATTGAAAAAAAAACTAAACCTAAAAAATGTAAACCTCTGTATTAGTCTATATTGAAAAAAAATTAAACCTAAAAAATGTAAACCTCTGTATTAGTCTATATTGAAAAAAAACTAAACCTAAAAAATGTAAACCTCTGTATTAGTCTATATTGAAAAAAAAACTAAACCTAAAAAATGTAAACCTCTGTATTAAACAAAAACTAAACCTTT
Source organism: Lymnaea stagnalis (assembly GCA_964033795.1). Lineage (NCBI taxonomy): Eukaryota > Metazoa > Mollusca > Gastropoda > Lymnaeidae > Lymnaea > Lymnaea stagnalis. The sequence goes on from CAXITT010000029.1 coordinate 2,253,465, forward strand.
CAGTTCCTTTTAACCAGATCATCACAGACTACTAATTTTTTAAGAGCTTTTTAAATTCATAACTAAATCACTAGATTTAATTTAAAAAATTGTAATGAATTTAAAAAGTTCTTATTTTGTATTCTCTAGCTTGTAGAAATCTAATACTCACGACAATTAAAGCCACAAAATATATCCAGTCCCAAAAGGAGTGAGCGTCTTGAACATGATACATGATGATCACCCAGCTTTCCAGACTGATAACCTTTTCAAAGTCATGAAAGATAATACACCAGGTTATTTTAACAATAATGTTTCTTTCCCCTTCAAACCTTGATTTATAGTGAAGTGTACTTTAATCTGGTTAAGTCAAAACCATCAGACAGAAGCCTTGAAGATGACATTTAACGATTTCATTGTCAATTTTTAATGAAAAGGTTCACTTGCAAGTTAACGTAAGTTATAAAAAAAAATTTGGAAAAAATAATCTTTTCTAGAGAGATGTGACCACAGATTGTAGTTACGCAGATAGTTTACTCAGATTTAACATGCACCAGCTATTGGAATTATTTTATTCAAGAGCATTATTATTTTATTTACTTATAGGAGCCAAAATGATCAATAAATTGATCGTGGGCCCTTAAGATAATATAGAAGAAGAAGAAGATGCAATGGTCATAAAGCCATGTTCATTGTTTTTAAAAAAATATACTTTGAAACAAATTTTTAATTAGGTTACCATTCTAATTGCATCAACAACATAAGATATATAAAAAAATTGCAAAAACAGCATTTCTTTAATTAATGCTTGTATATAAGAAATGAAAAATTACAGCAAGCTTCAAATTTAAAATGGACACTTCTTTGAAACAATATTTAACTTGATATATAATGAACAAAAAAAGAAGAATCATTATCCCTGCCATATTTTAAAGCTAAAATTCTATTTAAGCTGAAATAATAATTTTTTACCCCTTTACCATCCTAACCACTTAAGTCCTAGCCATCACATTCCTAGCGCTCTAGTTCTAAAACCCCCAACAGTCCTGGCCATCACACTCCTAGCCCTCATAGTTCTCACCATCATATTCCTAGCCCACATAGTCTTAACATTCATTGTCCTAGTTTTAACAATCCTAACCCTAATTAACTTACCCCCTTACCCCCCAGTCCTAGCAATCACATTCCTAGACCTCATAATTCAAATACTGTACCAGCCATGACATTTCAAGCCCACATAATACTGAAAACTCACAGACCTAGCCCTAACCACTACTTTCCTAGCCATCACATTCCTAGCCCTCACAGTCCTAGTTGTCATTGTCCTAATAAAAGTCGTGGGGTATAACAGGGTATATACATCTTTACCTTTTTTTGTGATTCTGTGTGAAAGGTTCAACAGAGTTAGGTGGGAGTCATAATGAATTTCACACATTGAGAATAGTGTACTTAAAAAAAAGCATTTTGTAAATCACCATACTGGTTAACTTACTTGAAAAATTGCTACCCATGCCAATCCTATATTGTCAAAAGACACTGCACCTTCGAAAGGGTTAGGCGCCTTGGGTATGCAATTTGTATAATACTGATTCCAATTAACGCATGATTCGTTGGTAGGGGTATTGTTGCTATCCATTTTGGCTGAAGCATTACAAAGAATGCCCTCATATTCATATGGAGGAAGATCTTCACACTTGCGTATCCCTGATTCATTCATGGGACTGCATATATACTCCTGTTTATTCTTTTGTTTGTAGAACTCTGACACATATGATCTGGGAAGAGAAGCAGTGAAGTAGACTAAAATTTTATTTAAAACAATAACCTGTACACATCAGTCAATCCTAGAACAAAACTTACTTGGCATGCATTTGAAAAGTTTTAGGGTAAAAATATTTTAAGAGAAAGGTTTAAAATTCTTACGGAATTCCATAGCTTGCATTAAGATCCATATAGCAGCGATGGCGTAGAACACCCGACCACAGCTGGACTCCAATTATGCCAAAAATAAAGAAAACAAAGAAGCACAGCAGGAGAACATTACCCAACATTGGAAGAGTGTCCAGGAGCAACATTACAAGAATACGCATACCTGAAATGAAATTTGAGAACACATTTTAAGGAAATTATATAAGAGTACAATATCAAAATATTTATTTTATGAGATAATTTTTTATACTTTATTATCACAGGATTTTATTTTGCTTAAATGAAGTCATTAATTATTAAAACTTGAAACTTTAATGCTGAATTCTAAATGACTTATGAAACTTTCAAGACAAAGGAGAACAAAGTGTGAAAGCTTGCTGCTATAATCTGTCAATGAAAATTTTTAAATATATCATTTAGCATGTAATAGCAACATTTTTTACATAATTTAAGTTAAGTAACAATTCTGTTAACACTTACTTGGAATTCTATTTATGGCTCTTAAGGGCCGTAATACACGAATAGTCCTTATGGCCGATAAGCTCAAATTCTCTGTGTCTACAGCATACTCAATTGTCCTGTGAATTAAGGAAAGAGTTGTGAAAATTTTATTTTTGTTCTGCACATTTCAACAAAAACTGAAACTTTTTATTTTTTACTCAACATTTGGGATGTTATTTTTGTTTATTGTTAAAAAAAAGCAATAAGCATGGTAGTAGCTGGTATCAATATGTGTTGTTTACAAGTTGAAGAAGCAAGGTTTACAGGATAAAACATTAATAAAATATATTTAAAGATTATATTTAATACAATGCTTTTGATGTTAATTGTTAGGGTGGTTTTTTTTTCAATAAATATTAAATGGCATTCTAATAATGAAATAACTACCCCATTTTTATGTTTGAAGGTCAGATTAAAATATGCTAAAAATGATTATTCAGGATAATCAAATTAAAATATTTAAATGCAAGCATTTTAAACAGTCACAAATATTTTTTTTAAACATTTTTGAATGGCATTGACCATATTTGCAAGCACTAATGAAAGCATTCCAAATGCATAAGTTACAATTCTTGAGAAGCATTCAATATAAGCTTAAGCTTTAAACTATTCCAGCACATTAAATAAAATTTGCATTGTCGTATAAACAAGTCACATGTTAATTACAAAACACATAAACACAATCTCTCTACCCACCTCTCCCCACCTTTCTCTCATGCATCCCCTCTCCCCACCTTTCTCTCATGCACCCCCTCTCTCTATTGCTTTCAATCTACTGAGCACATTTGCAATAACATTTTTTTGAAGTTGACATTTATTATTATAAGCAAAATGAATGCTGGACTTCAGTAATTCCTTGCACATTGTTTGTTTCTTTTAAATAAAAAATAAATAAATGTAATATTTATTTCAGTATTAGGTATTAATTTATTGAATATATATTGATGCTAATTAAGCATAATTTTGTTCTGATTTACTCGGGCTTGTTGTTCGTATGTTGTTTTTTTTATCACTTTTTTAGTGCTTTGCAGGACTTTGCAAAATATTAGCAGATAAATTTTGAAAAGGACATCCCTCATAATTGCAACCAATATCCAACCAATTTACATAAATTTTTTTAAGTTTAAGTAAAGGCTCAAGGCCAAGGGCAAAGGGAAACATGATTATATGTATAATATATAGGGCTATAAAATATATATTTTAATAACAACTTTAACTTAGTTTAACTTTAACTGAGCTATTCCAAATTCCAATGTTGAAAAAATGCTTTCTCGGATCAACTTTTTTAATTGTTAATAATATGATATTATTAATATTAATATGTAGGTGTATACCATGACTGATTTTAATTATATAAATATAAAATAATCATTATCAATATCATTATAATAATGATATTGATATTACTAATTACCAACTCGGTCATAGTTGTGATTATTAATAATAGGCCTACCCAGTAATAGACATAGTCATAGTCATAGTTTATATTATTTAATATAAAAAGTTTTAAAAATTTTTAAAAGTCAGTGTTTTTTTTTTGTTTTTTTTTAAATTAAATTTTAATCCAAGGCCGAGATTGAGATTGCTAGCTGTGCTTATACTTATATGAATTATGAAAACGATATTGAAATTGAAGGCAAGGCTTGACTGAGAAGTTTTAACAAAACGCAAATTCGCAAATGAATAAAAACTTACATTTCTAACTCAGGCTTGTCAATTTGAATAGATTGGACGGTTGCTCAACATGTTTAAAAATAAATCAACAGCCCAAATCTACCGAAGTAAGTTCAGAGTGCAGGCATCTGCTACTAAATACAACAGCGTAGCAACGGAAAGGTGCGCGAGCATTCTTTTAGTTTTGAAATCGAGTTTAGAGTCGGTTAGACCAGTTGTTGGCAAACTCATTACTTAGTCAAAAGAGCCAAAAATCAGCAGCAAGACGATTAAAATTTTGTGAGAGCCAAAATTCTTTTCAAGAATCTGTCAAGAGCCAGGTCCATGTTTTTTGTAGTCAAAACCGATTTGTGGTCGAGTCGGAGCCACTGGCCGAGTCGCACTCAGGTCGTCAATGAGCCGCGATTTGGCGACCACAAGGTTAGACTTCGACCAATTTAAAGCCTTCATTCGGCAGAAATTCTTTTTCAAAATAGACAGTTGAATTATAGACTAATTCTGGCAGTCATCATTTTTCATAAGTTAATATATTCTTTCGTCATTTAACTACATCTGGGGGAAATATAAAACTTAATAATATAAAACTAAAAAAAAAACATGTCCACCAAAAGTATTTTTTTGGAGAATAAAATAGGAAATGGACCACCACCCCCCCCCCCTTTTTTTTTGTCCAGGAAAAAAATAATAAAAAATATAATATAATTAAATAATAAATGAAAGGAAAATACACTCAGCTAAAAGAAAGCTTTCATATAACGTCTGTTCTTCTGTATGGTATTTATTTTTTTTAAAACAAATTTTCCCCCATTATTATAATTTTTCAATTGAAATCCAATAACTTATTTTAAAAATGTCCATGTACTTTGTACTTAAATAATTCATTGATATTGTCATTTAAACAGAGCCGCTAGCCTATAGTGTCTGGAAGTGCCCATTGTGTCTGGAAGTACACATAGTGTCTGGAAGTACACAGATAAAACTACTGCGAAAAGCTTGTTTCGGCGAGACGAGGAACGTGATGCCCTACACAATGTTAACGCCACGTTTGTTTTGACTCACCTAAAAGATGGGGCGGGGGTACGCCCCTGGGTGGCACTTTTTCTCCTAAATTGACGGGTAATATTTTTGGCCGCCTGCAGAGGTTTTTTTCGTGGAAGGGGGCGGCAAAAAGCTTGACCCGCCCTGTGTGGCACTAACCATAGCTACGCCAATTGGTGTGGTATTTGACTTATTCTCCTGACATTTTATTCATTTATTTCGACCTACGGAACCATCTTTTTTCCATTGTGCAAATGTGGAAACCAATATGGCGGCTCGTGGGATGGCACTAACCATAGCTACGCCAATTGGTGTGGTATTTGACTTATTCTCCTGACATTTTATTCATTTATTTCGACCTATGGAACCATCTTTTTTCCATTGTGCAAATGTGGAAACCAATATGGCGGCTCGTGGGGGGGGGGGTTGGTGCTGCGGTTCCACATTGTTATACACAAGCAACCACTGATGGACTCATGGCAAGGCGAAATTGTCTTTACTTGGAAGACATTATAGAAATGACCCTTCAAACTAGTGGTATCAAACAACTTAAAATATTGGACCAGCTTGAAAGCCGCATAAACACCCGGTAAGTAATCATTAAGCTATGCTAAGTATAGTGAATAACCATTCAGTTGTCCATTAAAAATAAAAGTTCCACAAAACTGCTCTTCTCTGAAAAAAAAAAAATGTTAAAATGTGAAATTAAGCCCCAAAAAAAGAGATCTTTCAGATTGTTTTTAAGCCGATTTGAGTTGCTTGTACATTCAAGCATATCTAGCCCGATCGGATTGAATGAATCTATAGGCCTACCTCTAATTTAATTCAATATAAAACATTTCTTTACAATATCGCGAGAACATGAGCAGTCATTTCATTGGATCATAAACATTGGGTCTGCCATTGTCATTTCATTGGATCATAAACATTGGGTCTGCCATTGTCATTTCATTGGATCATAAACATTGGGTCTGCCATTGTCATTTCATTGGATCATAAACATTGGGTCTGCCATTGTCATTTCATTGGATCATAAACATTGGGTCTGTCATTGTCATTTCATTGGATCATAAACATTGGGTCTGCCATTGTCATTTCATTGGATCATAAACATTGGGTCTGCCATTGTCATTTCATTGGATCATAAACATTGGGTCTGCCATTGTCATTTCATTGGATCATAAACATTGGGTCTGCCATTGTCATTTCATTTGATCATAAACATTGGGTCTGCCATTGTCATTTCATTGGATCATAAACATTGGGTCTGCCATTGTCATTTCATTGGATCATAAACATTGGGTCTGTCATTGTCATTTCATTGGATCATAAACATTGGGTCTGCCATTGTCATTTCATTGGATCATAAACATTGGGTCTGCCATTGTCATTTCATTGGATCATAAACATTTGGTCTGTCATTGTCATTTCATTGGATCATAAACATTGGGTCTGCCATTGTCATTTCATTGGATCATAAACATTGGGTCTGCCACATTGTCATTTCATTGGATCATAAACATTGGGTCTGCCATTGTCATTTCATTGGATCATAAACATTGGGTCTGCCATTGTCATTTC
>CAXITT010000029.1:2265685-2287361 GCA_964033795.1 Lymnaea stagnalis
ATGAAAGTAAAGACCGCCCCCCCCCCCCACGATGAATATAACTCCAGGGGGGTGCAAAAGAGAAATCTCTAATTAATACAATTAATTTTTAGCGCTCAAGTAAAATATAGCTTTAATGTTCATTCTGGTTTTGTGGCTTTTTTTGGCTTCTTTTTTTTTTTTTTTAATTGGATTTTATTCTCAAGCTTCAAATTTCCCCCGGGCAAATGGAGAAAAAGAAATGGTGATAGATAATGACGAGAGCTGAAAGGAGGCCGGCGCGACTAACTCTGCATTTCATCGATAAGGACAGATCAATGCACGAAATCTTAAGGCCCTTCGAAACCTATAATAAGCGTGTTGAAGACGGGATCACCGTTGAGACGTTGGCTTTCGAAGGCAGTTGGTTTGAATTTTTGCCGGAAGTAAACTATTTTCCGCTTATTTTCGTGGACTCCCCAAAGTTAGGTGACCGAGATACCCAGAGGAAAGTTGTGCAAAATATTTGACTAGAGAAATGTTTCCCTAGCTATGCTCCGCGTGCACTTCTCGGGGGAGTGGGGGTGGGTGGGGGTGGCTGTTCCACTCCACGGAGGCTCCAGGAAATAAAAGTAAATTTAAAAAAATTCAGTGACATTCAAAAGAATGAGGAAATCAAATGTCGGAATCAAAACATGAACCCGGAAGTTACAATATGCACGAAAATTTGCTTTTAAACATTATTTAATGTCATGTTATGTCTTGTTGGGTTTTTTTTAACCCACCTCCCCCCCCCCCCCCCCGCCCCTGGGTTTTTTTTAACCCCCCCCCCCCCCCCCCGGGCCACCTACGCCCCACGCCTAAACTTACTGCTAAATAAAACATCAAAAAGGGCTCCGCGCGTCACAAAATTTGGGGAGCACTTGCCTAGAAGGTTGTTTCCCTTTTGTATTATTCATTGGTAGAATCGCTGTATCTAAGGAGACCAGTTTAAAAAGCTTGAAAGAAAGCACAATCGATTGAGAGTAACAGTGTCCGCTAAATTAAGCCAAACTTTCAAACAAAGGGAATTAATTCAACATGATTACTTCGCGCCCCATCACCTTAACTTCGTATACTGAACCATCGATTTTTTTAAAAAAAAGGAATATGAAAAATAAACGTATTATTTTGTGAGAAAGTAGCCTAATAGTTTCTAATATAAGTTATCTGCTGCTCTTGCTAAATGACAACTCCTTATTCTATGTCATGAAATTAAAAAAAAAGAGTACATACATAATTGCAAGACATGTGTTTTGAGGCAGTATGGTAAATGTGAGCAAGCACAGGGAAATGAGATATTATAAGTCATCAACACTGCAGGTTGAAAACAAAATTAGCCTTTCATATAATGGGACTTAAATGATAATAATAATAAAAAATATTTATAAATTAAAGTTTGAAAGAAAGAAAGAAAACAACAAATTTAGATCTTGAATTGGGAGTTACTTTAGAAATCATAATCTATTAATTCCTACAATTAGTTATGCTAAAGGCCACGAATATAATTCTTTCAAATACTGTTGGGTATTTTTTCATGAGAATTTTATCAAAGGCTGTCGTGGTGATAATTTCACCCTCTATACTCAATGGCCCAACATGATTATCAAACTTCTTGAATATAAAATGGGGAAACTTTTAAGTTCTTCTATTTAATGTGGAGAAATCTGTACGAAATCAAATCAAATACAGAACATTAAATAACTACCCGATAATTTTATTTGGCATGTCTACTGTTTTGTTTTTCTCTAACATAGTGCTTTTGTGTGTGGAAGGTTGGGGGGGGGGGGAATGGGGGAGGGTCGGGGAAAATCGTCATGAGCATTCAAACCAAGGCTACATCTCCAACCTTCAAGGTCGTGCGTGGTCTGGTGTCCAGATGCCAACTTGTTATTGGGGTCAAGGTTTTAATTTAAAATAAAAAAAAATAATATTTAAAAAAGAATATTTAAAAACGTATATGTTCACTGAAACAAAATATAAGTAGTACTTGACCTCACGAACACACAAGTAACGAAAGCGAGTGAATTTAAGTAACAGACAATTTAAAGCTTTACTCGTTAGCAAACAGAAAGAAAAGTAACAAAATTCAACAAATAATGTCTTACTTGTTCACAATATATTCAGCCAATCTACACTGGCGTAGAATATTCGAGAAACGAAAAAAAAACTTGTTAGAAAAATTAACTTAAAATTAATGTTAATATATAGATGGAAAAGCGAAGGATTATTATTGTTTTATTATTTTGTTGAAATGGGTTGTTAAATGGAAATTCAAAATTTTAAGCACAGATTCTGATGGAAAAAGGTTAGGCTAGTATATTTACAATTAAAATAGAGTTTTAAAAAGATATTATTACATGTCGTGTCACAGGATCAAACGATAAAATTTGTAGCGAGCTAAGATTAGTCTTCAAATTTATGACAGAAAACAAAACATCCTCGTAGCCCACCACCCCCACCCCCCTCAATACCCCAATGAGCTCAGTTAGTTAGTTAACTTAGTAAATCAATATTTTAAAATCTCACTTGCCTTTTGTTAAACTACTCTTAAAGTATAGTTTAAACTTAAAACTGTTGATGTAGTGAAATGGTAATTGTTATGTTATCTATGAAAATGATACACTGTTATGTGGAGATATTTCAGTACCAATGTGCCAGTGAAACATCTCCAGTGCCTCATTCTACTATCCAAACTCAGGCCAGATTTTTTTTTTAAACCTCAAAACTACTACTTTTAACCCTTGTAGAAATGGTAGGAGCTTCTCTACTAGTATTGAAAAGCAAAAATTGTAATCATTAAAAATAAACATTTAGAAGATTTCCCCCTATCTTAACAAAAAATAATAGAAATAGATGAAGAAAGTTTGCAATGAAGCACAAGAAAAGGCAACAGAAGAACTGTTTATGGGTTCGAACAGTGAGATCTCCATCAATTGTGCTACGTAATGATGCTGATAGACAAAAGGAGGGCGTGTGTGGGCGAATGACGCCATTTCCAAAAACAAAAGATTCGCCATGTATCGCGTCACCATGGTGCCCATTGTTGATGGCGTCTGGGAGTGTTCAGTGAAATCCGGTTATTGTCTTTTTGAAATTGTCTTTTATGATCCACCTTTGAAACATGAGCGTGTCTAACCCAAGTAAGATAAGATAAGATTCTTTTATTGATCCAAATTATTGGAAAAAAATACACCTATCATGCGTCTTAAAACCTCGACTCAATAATGACAATGTTTGATTGGGACTTGTATAGACTTATAGTAGAGTAAATCATATTTGATGTCATGCTGGTAAACTCCATCGTGGTTTTGGGAACGAATAGCTTTCTATATCTTTAAGTCATTTGAAGCAGAGCCCCGCAGACGGAGTGCCGCGGCACACTGGTGTGCCGCGAGATGCTGCCAGGGGTCTATGGTGAGCTCATCACTCTAATAAAATCAAGTTGACTCATAGGTCCAGTCATTAGCAAATCACTAAGCTGTTAAAATTTTGCTGTCGAATATCACAGAATAAATTCACACACATAATTTTGGGCGAGAAAATTTCTCCCAAATAAGCTAAATCATTTTTTTAAAACAATTTTAATAACCCAGCAACACGACAAACATAATTCTAAGCAATTTTTATTTTTTTTAATCTTTTAATCAGTTGCTATAATGAGATGGAAGCATTTTTATTATTATTTTAAAACTGATGATCTCTTCAAAACTTATTGCATTCAAATATATTCTTGCGTTAGTGTTAACGCGGGTGGGTCGGATGAGTAACTAAAATTCTAACATTGTTTTTTCCTCCATATGTAAAATGACAATCTACTAGTGTGCATTCACCGAGAAGCATTATTGGTCAAAACAAATTCATATGAGCTATTCCAGGTAACTGTTGCCAAACGAACCAATGCGTCCGAATAATAAAAATTAAAACACATTTATTAATTGGCACGAATTATTGACAATGTCTGGGAAGAAAATGTGTTGTCTTGAAATAAATCTTTTTTTTTTTTTTAAACATTCATATTTTTGCGTTCCCGCTGTTAAGTTGTGCCAAATCATAATTTGAGCTTAAATATGAGCTCCTTAGATAATCCTTAGGGCGGTCTAACTAAGATAATCCTTAGGGTGGTCTAAGATAATCCTTAGGGCGGTCTAACTAAGATAATCCTTAGGGCGGTCTAACTAAGATAATCCTTAGGGCGGTCTAACTAACATAATCCTTAGGGCGATCTAACTAAGATAATACTTAGGGCGGTCTAATAAAGATAATCCTTAGGGTGGTCAAACTGAGATAATCCTTAGGGCGGTCTAACTAACATAATCCTTAGGGCGATCTAACTAAGATAATCCTTAGGGCGGTCTAATAAAGATAATCCTTAGGGCGGTCTAACTAACATAATCCTTAGGGCGATCTAACTAAGATAATCCTTAGGGCGGTCTAATAAAGATAATCCTTAGGGTGGTCAAACTGAGATAATCCTTAGGGCGATCTAACTAAGATAATCCTTAGGGCAGTCTAATAAAGATAATCCTTAGGGCAGTCTAATAAAGATAATCCTTAGGGCAGTCTAATAAAGATAATCCTTAGGGCAGTCTAATAAAGATAATCCTTAGGGCAGTCTAATAAAGATAATCCTTAGGGCAGTCTAATAAAGATAATCCTTAGGGCAGTCTAATAAAGATAATCCTTAGGGCAGTCTAATAAAGATAATCCTTAGGGCAGTCTAATAAAGATAATCCTTAGGGCAGTCTAATAAAGATAATCCTTAGGGCAGTCTAATAAAGATAATCCTTAGGGCAGTCTAATAAAGATAATCCTTAGGGCAGTCTAATAAAGATAATCCTTAGGGCAGTCTAATAAAGATAATCCTTAGGGTGGTCTGACTTTTAGAACACCCTTGGTGTGATTGGACAAATGAACGATTTTTTTTGTTTGTTTAAAAGGCAATTTCAGAATGAGAATTTCTACCATGTTCCGATTTAATTTATTAAACTGGCTCAAACAGAAACTCGACCTTTCGAGAACAAATTATCTGCAAAGATTTTAGGACATATACCAAAGAGCAACCAAGGGTACCATGAAAAAAAAAATGTGTGGCTTTACTCGTGGTGTGCCGCGGTATTCTAGGGATGGCCGAGGTTGCCACGAAATTCTTGAGGAGGGCTTAGGTGTACCGTGAGAGGAAAAGGGATGCGGAGCTCTACTGTAGAATATTGTTTAAAACTCCACACAGGAAGTTGTATTTTATTAGATGTAAATATTTTGACATAAAGTTGTTGCTTTTTTTAATCCCTATGACAATTCAAACTTATAGATATTACGTACCGTGCATAAATGGAGACACGATCAATGAACACGAATGTTTTAAACCTCTCAAAGTCTAACTGGAAATATGGATTGATCAAATAAACAACGGACTAAAAAGCAGAGATGTTGTGAGACTAGCGAGAGTGTTTGGCGCCCGGGGACAATATTCATTTTAAAGCGCTCCCCTTTCTTTTTTCATCTCCCGACCCCATTATTTTATAATAATAATATCCAGCACATTTTGGCGCCCCTAACTGCTTGGCGCCCGGGGATATCTGCCCCCCTGCCCCCTTCGCTACGCCTCTGCCAAAAAGTCATGCAAAAATCAAACAGCGTGAACACAATTAATCAAGGAAATCTCAAAACTAGAGCTGATCGAATAGCGGACTTCATTCGGGCCATTCAAGAGGCCGAGTTTTACTTACATGAATGATTCAGCCATTGTATTAGTGTGGCTGATTGACTCGTCGTTTATCCGGTGGTTTGAGGATGACGCGTGTACAAGAACGTTAATCACTCCGCTCTTACACTATGTGAACCTTTCATGCCGTCATGTTAAGGAACTCTGCTTCAGATAACTATATCACTAACTGCAGGGTCAGCACTAATAAAAAAAAATCAAGGCCAGTGGGAAATTGTTTAATCAATACAGGCAGAAACCTAGGGGCAGACGGGTCACCGGTCGACCAAGACTGAGATGGATCGACGATGTAGAGAGTGACACCAGTGGGGGGTTCGCACATGGAGGCGGAATGCCATGAATCGATCCGAATGGAAGGATGTGTTGGAGCAGGCCAGGAACCTACATGTAACTGTAGCGCCACTGATGATGATGATGATGATTTAGAAATTGATGGGCAAAAGGAGCAGACGATTCCTTATATAGTATTAAAACCATCACTGGAAGATATCTGAGCAAAAACTATTAATTATTTCAATATGGATATCAACAAATGAAGATATTAGAATACTGATCAAATAAATCGATCTATATTTTAAAAAAAACACGCAATAGAAATTAGGAAAAAAAAAACTATTTGAAGATAGAGTAAATAGAAGTTGAAGCTATCAGGCTAAAAATCCACAAATGAAGCTATCAAAAGAAAAGACAAAAATTAAGGTATCAGAATTTTAAAAAAAAATTAAAAAAAAACAACAAAAAAACAACTAACAATCAAAGATAAACGTTTAAAAACCAACAACTGAAGTTATAAGTATAAAAACAAGCAATGAAGTGATACGTATACAAGCCAGCAATTGAAGTTATAAATTTAAAAACCAACAACTGAAGTTATAAGTATAAAAATCAAAAACTATCGTAATAAGTATTTAAACCAAAAATTGAAGTTATAAGTGTTACAGCCAACAGTTAAAGCTATCAGAATAGAAACCAGCTAATATGGCAGCCATCCCACTAGCTCTATGAGCAACCATCCCACTAGCTCTATGAGCAGCCATCCCACTAGCTATATTGTAGCTATCCCACTAGATCTATTGTAGCTATCCCACTAGCTCTATGAGCAGCCATCCCACTAGCTCTATGAGCAGCCATCCCACTAGCTCTATGAGCAGCCATCCCACAAGATCTATGAGCAGCCATCCCACTAGCTCTATGAGCAGCCATCCCACTAGCTCTATGAGCAGCCATCCCACTAGATCTATGAGCAGCCATCCCACTAGATCTATGAGCAGCCATCCCACTAGCTCTATGAGCAGCCATCCCACTAGCTCTATGAGCAGCCATCCCACTAGCTCTATAAGCAGCAATCCCACTAGCTCTATGAGCAGCCATCCCACTAGCTCTATGAGCAGCCATCCCACTAGCTCTATGAGCAGCCATCCCACTAGATCTATGAGCAGCCATCCCACTAGATCTATGAGCAGCCATCCCACTAGCTCTATGAGCAGCCATCCCACTAGCTCTATGAGCAGCCATCCCACTAGATCTATGAGCAGCCATCCCACTAGCTCTATGAGCAGCCATCCCACTAGCTCTATTAGCAGCCATCCCACTAGCTCTATGAGCAGCCATCCCACTAGCTCTATGAGCATCCATCCCACTAGATGTATGAGCAGCCATCCCACTAGCTCTATGAGCAGCCATCCCACTAGATCTATGAGCAGCCATCCCACTAGATCTATGAGCAGCCATCCCACTAAATCTATGAGCAGCCATCCCACTAGCTCTATGAGCAGCCATCCCACTAGCTCTATGAGCAGCCATCCCATTAGCTCTATGAGCAGCTATCCCTGTAGGTCCATGAGCAGCCACCCCACTACCTCTATGATCAGCGAACCAATCTTCTTTAAAAGTGAGCAACAGACATCCGTGTTATGTAGCAGTGAAGGTCGCTAATAAAATGGCCACCAAAATTATAAGAAATAAAAAAATTAAACAAACAAACATTCAGGTGCCTGTAACTACTCATAAAACTCATCCTCTGGTCAGAAATGCTTTTAAAAACAACAACAACAACAAGGTCAACAACAAAAACAACGTCAACAACAACAAAAAAGTCAACAACAACGTCAACAACAACAACAATGTCAACAACAACAACGTCAATAATAACTACTACAATGTCAACAACAACAACGTCAACAACAACAACAACAACGTCAACAACAACAGCAACGTGAACAACAACAAAAACAACGTCAACAACAGCAACAACAATAACAACAACGTCAACAACAACAACGTCAACAACAACAACGTCAACAACAACAAAAACAACGTCAACAACAACAACAACGTCAACAACAACAACAACACACCAAACCCGAACTGCAACATGCAGAATAAACACATTTTCAAATATTATTATCTTTTAATAGGTTGTTTTTTTAAACGTAGCACATTTCTGTGTTAACAAGATTAGCTGTGGCGAATTATTTTATACCACAGTGCGGGTGCTGTTGTTAAACCCACTCTGTTCAACGGAAGCTACTACACTACAATCTTTTGTGTCTCCCTCTGACTATTCAACATTTTTACGATTACTCATTTCATTTTAAGCAGCGAATTTAGGATCAATTTCTTTCCCACTAAGCTGTGTACAATATTAGCGCTAAATCATTACGCAAGCAAGAGATTCAAATCAATGGATATTGAAAAGTTAATTGGAACAAACAATTTAAGAGATACACCACCGATATCATTAGGAAACTGATAATTTGGACAGGCAAAATACACAAGAAGCAACAATTCCTTCTTCGCACGGTTATTGATAGTCTTTAGATAAGCACTATGAAACCCGGTGTTAAATACTGCAGTAAAGCCCCACCATAGTAGCCCAACCTTTTTCCCAGACAAACACGGACCGAAGCAAGATGCACCCCCTCCCCACCCAAAAAAATCCAGATAAACACACGTGGACCTAAGCAGTACCTCCAACACCCCATCCAGGTACGCCCATCGGCCTAAGCAGTACATCCAACACCCCATCCAGGTACACACATGGACCTAAGCAGTACCTCCAACACCCCATCCAGATACACACATGGACCTAAGCAGTACCTCCAACACCCCATCCAGATACACACATGGACCTAAGCAGTACCTCCAACACCCCATCCAGGTACGCCCATCGGCCTAAGCAGGGCCGCGTCTCCCCTTCCAATACACACCTGAATGACATCAACAAAATTGACACGAATGACATAAGTAAAAAAAACAAACAAAAGGTGAACAGATATTGAGGAAAGCAGTGTCCTTATCACATTCAGGAGGTGAATAACCAGAACCCCCCCTTCCCGCCCCACTCACCTTTAAAAAAAAAATATCACGTAAAATCTTACCCGACTTGAACAGGTGAGGTTTCTCACACCTGTGTAAACCTGATGCTAGCCATTTCCCGGTTCCCCCGATGCCTTATCTAGAAAAGATAAATGTCCGTGTGAGGCTGACCTAACCGGCAGTAGGTGCCTAGAATAATGTTCAATTAAAGCATTTTGCTGGGACTTGCAAGAAGAAAAAGAACTGCGTTAAAAATATTCGGCTGTCTGATTTTAAAATGATGGGGTTTAAAAAAAAAAATTCTAGATCAGAGGGTCTCACAATTATGCTAAATCCGCAACTAATCTTAAGCGTTTTTTTTTTTAAAGCGAAATGGGGAATAGATGAATACCTACACTCCGAAAATTGTCGTTAATTAAATTCATCATTTCTTAATAAAATAATGTTTCAACGTTATGAAAACACAATGTTCACCGACTTCCTCTTTATCACTTTATGAACTTCGCTAACCATAAAGCCATTTGGACTTGAACGTTTCCCTCGACCTGTACCGACATGGGGTCTCATTCTCACAATGTGGACTGCACACCATTTGACATGGGGTCTCACTCTGACACCGTGGACCGCACACCATTTGCTTCTTTAAAAAATTACAAATAATAAACAACCCATAAAACTAAATCAAAGTTCTCTGCATTAATACTTTATTTGCATTTTTCTTTCAAATGCATTCTTGTAATTGTACGTGAGTGCTCCTTTATAAAGAAGCGGTTGTGTAAATAGGTAAACTTCTGTCGAAAGCACGTTTCATGTTTACTTCATTTTTTCCCCTTTCAAAAATAAATTTTATTTTTACTGAATACCCAAGTACGACACAACTACAAAACACATAGCCAAGAGCTACACAATTAATCTCCACACCAAAACACTCAATGAAGGAACAAATCATATTTCATGCATCTTCCCCTTCGAAAACAGGGAAGAAACTCGGAAGCCATCCGCAATATGTTGCCCTAAACACACGAACAAAAGCAAATTTAATAGATATATATTTATAGGATTTTAAAAATTGGATTTTTTTAAATTGACTGCAACATTGATAATGAGCAATAAAGTCTCTTGAATAATCTGACTAGATTCCTAAGCCAGCAAATCTATTATTTCAGTATCCATGCTCACTGTGAGTAGGCAACTAGATACTAATCCCATGCTCACTGTGAGTAGGCAACTAGTTACTAATCCCATGCTCACTGTGAGCAGGCAACGAGTTACTAATCCATGCTCACTGTCAGTAGGCAACGAGTTACTAATCCATGCTCACTGTCAGTAGGCAACGAGTTACTAATCCATGCTCACTGTGAGTAGGCAACTAGTTACTAATCCAGTCTCACTGTGAGTAGGCAACTAGTTACTAATCCCATGCTCACTGTGAGCAGGCAACGAGTTACTAATCCATGCTCACTGTCAGTAGGCAACGAGTTACTAGTCCATGCTCACTGTGAGTAGGAAACTAGTTACTAATTCAGTCTCACTGTGAGTAGGCAACTAGTTACTAATCCCATGCTCACTGTGAGCAGGCAACGAGTTACTAATCCATGCTCACTGTCAGTAGGCAACGAGTTACTAGTCCATGCTCACTGTCAGTAGGCAACGAGTTACTAATCCATGCTCACTGTCAGTAGGCAACGAGTTGCTAATCCATGCTCACTGTCAGTAGGCAACGAGTTACTAATCCATGCTCACTGTGAGTAGGCAACGAGTTACTAATCCATGCTCACTGTCAGTAGGCAACTAGTTACTAATCCATCCTCACTGTCAGTAGGCAACGAGTTACTAATCCATGCTCACTGTCAGTAGGCTACTAGTTACTAATCCATGCTCACTGTCAGTAGGTAACGAGTTACTAATCCATCCTCACTGTCAGTAGGCAACGAGTTACTAATCCATCCTCACTGTCAGTAGGCAACGAGTTACTAATCCATGCTCACTGTCAGTAGGCTACGAGTTACTAATCCATGCTCACTGTGAGTAGGCAATGAGTTACTAATCCATGCTCACTGTCAGTAGGCAACGAGTTACTAATCCATGCTCACTGTCAGCAGGCAACGAGTTACTAATCCATGCTCACTGTCAGTAGGCAACGAGTTACTAATCCAAATATTTTATCTTACTTTTTGTTTTTTTCTCAAATGCCAAGAAACCGAAGACCTAATCCTAATCTGTGGTTAGCTACCAAGGCAACAAATAATCGATTTTTTTTTTTTTTTAAAAGCCTCTTACGATCTCAATCTAATTTAGGGGGCTTCCAAACTTGTTCGGCTCCGAAATAAAAACGTCTCAAGGGAATTCATTTCTTTTAGAGTTATCTCACCCCTCCACTATCATTAAAGACAAGCCTGTCTTTAAATTAAAAGAAAGCTGAATTGGCAATATGAATGTAGGGGATTCTTAACCAGGCCTTCCCACGACCCCCGGGTGGTGCAAGAGGCAGTGTCAGGCGTATCCGGAAATTTGATCAAAAGAAATTTCGTCGACGGTAAATTGATCGACGGTTATTTGATCGAACGGGAATTCGGTCAAATCTCTTTTTCAGTTTTTACGCTAAAATTCTACTTCAAATTTGTTTTTGAACGTATTATGTTTTTTGACTATATAGTATAGTGCGTTCAAAAGGAAATTTGACGAAAATTTTAACGTGTAAACTGAAAAAAAAGATTCGACAAATTTCCGTTCGACCAAATTTCCGTCGATCAATTTACCGTCAACGACATTTCTTTCGGTCAAATTTCCGGTAACCAGTGTCAGGGATTCGGGGAAAATCCATGAAATTAAGTTCATTTGCTTTTTTTAAATTATTTTTTGTTTTAGATAGTAAAGGGAGTTCAGGACATATGTTTTGAACTCCAGGAAGGTGTGGGGAAATCTTTTAGAAATCAACAGGGATGACACTGGGCTAAAAAACCCATTTTTTAAATGAAATGTGTATTGCAATTGGAATCTGTGTCACGTTATGACTTTTCTTTAACTCAGCAAAAGGTGAAAAAAAAAAAAAAACTAGAAGATAAATAGATATGTAAACAAATTTAAAAAACAACAACAACTTTTTAGCTTTACAAGAATTGAACGGAACCCCTGGCCACTAGCACTCTGGCCCTAGTTCTCGTTGTCTCTTTGTAGCTTTACAGGTGCTAAGTGTAAACCCTGGCTCTAGCCCTTGCCGTCTCCTTCTAGCTTTACAAGTGCTAAATTATAAACCATGGCCCTAGCCCTGGCTGTCTCCTTTAAGCTTTACGGGTGCTAAATTATAAACCATGGCCCTAGCCCTGGCTGTCTCCTTTAAGCTTTACAAGTGCTAAATTATAAACCATGGCCCTAGCCCTGGCTGTCTCCTTCTAGCTTTACAAGTGCTCAATTATAAACCATGGCCCTAGCCCTGGCTGTCTCCTTCTAGCTTTACAAGTGCTAAATTATAAACCATGGCCCTAGCCCTGGCTGTCTCCTTTAAGCTTTACGGGTGCTAAATTATAAACCATGGCCCTAGCCCTGGCTGTCTCCTTTAAGCTTTACTCTCCTTCTAGCTTTACAAGTGCTAAATTATAAACCATGGCCCTAGCCCTGGCTGTCTCCTTTAAGCTTTACGGGTGCTAAATTATAAACCATGGCCCTAGCCCTGGCTGTCTCCTTTAAGCTTTACAAGTGCTAAATTATAAACCATGGCCCTAGCCCTGGCTGTCTCCTTTAAGCTTTACGGGTGCTAAATTATAAACCATGGCCCTAGCCCTGGCTGTCTCCTTTAAGCTTTACGGGTGCTAAATTATAAACCATGGCCCTAGCCCTGGCTGTCTCCTTTAAGCTTTACGGGTGCTAAATGTAAACTCTGGTACTAGCCAGTGCTTTCTCTGTAGCTTTACATGCTCTTCCAGTAAACCCTGGCCCTTTGCATAGTACTAAGCTGTGTCTCTATCGTAGCTAGGCATGGGTTAAGAGGCACCATTAACCCTCCAAAGCTCGCCGTTTCCGACGTGAAAACCTGGCAGACTAAAACAACAGTCGTAGAGCGTCATACAAAATTGCGTTCCTTCAAGAGCAATGCGTCAATCGAAACTTTGACGTCATCAGTTATTGATTTGCTAGTATCAAATTTACGACAGCCACAGTCGCGGGCGGGCTACTGTTTTCTTCCCGAGATAAAGACCTGTATGAACACGTGACTCGGGTACCCTCTACATGTTTAAAAAACAAAATTACGCAATCCTATTTTTTTTTTATTCTTCTTTAACTCCAATTTAATTTTTTAGCAGCATTAATTATTATGGCAAACGTATTTCAAATATCAGACATCTTACGGGGAGATAAATCACCGCCACCCCCTTTTTGAGCAATTAAGGAGTACGCTAATCCGTTCCTGTCATGATTGTGAATTTCTGCATACTCCCTCCGGATTCCATGCGCTTTAAAAAAAAAAAAAAACTTTGAAAATTGTTACCTAAGAGCTCAACTTTACATAGCGTTATTTTAAATTTAAAAAAATAAATAAATATTTATTACTATTGTTAACCGCCAGTGGTTAGAGGAGAAATGTGAATCCCAAGGGAAATAGTGTATTGACAAGTTGTCAGGTATCAGAGAGAGTGAAACAAACATAAACACAAGTTTGACAAGAAGATCTCGCACTTTGTCTGCCCGCCATTTTTTATTTTTTTTTTACCAATGGAAAAGCTACACATCAAAAAGGTTATGTTTTCTAAAGTAAACAAATAAGCTGGCGCGTGAACTACTCCGATTGTGCACACAACAAGAAACGCGGTTTCATTTTTAAAACAGGTGATACAAAAAATGGAAGGGAAGAAGTGAGAGAAAAATAATGTGATCCAGAGTAAGACGAACTTCCTGACTATGGTCATGGACTCTGCGTCAAATCAATTGAGCCATTCCAAGAGGTGGAGTGGCTTGTATTTAGCCATTCCAAGAGGTGGAGTGGCTTGTATTTAGCCATTCCAAGAGGTGGAGTGGCTTGTATTTAGCCATTCCAAGAGGTGGAGTGGCTTGTATTTAGCCATTCCAAGAGGTGGAGTGGCTTGTATTTAGCCATTCCAAGAGGTGGAGTGGCTTGTATTTAGCCATTCCAAGAGGTGGAGTGGCTTGTATTTAGCCATTCCAAGAGGTGGAGTGGCTTGTATTTAGCCATTCCAAGAGGTGGAGTGGCTTGTATGTTTAAAGCGACTTTTCTTTTTTAAACACCCGTGTATTTTTTAGCAGAGAAATTCATGTACTTTTTTTATATTTGTAAAATAATTTTGTTCTCGATTTGTTCTCGTAGAGCCTTTGGTTTAATTGCATCTCCAAGGTGCACGCGGAGAGCACAGGATCCCACATCTTCTCGCGACCTCATTTTATGGGAGCATAAGCGGCCGACGCAGTCTTTTGATTACGGTAAACATAAAATAAACCTAATACATATTTAAACCGATGACTTGGCTAGTTCTGCAATAAATGTGATATTTCAATTCATAAAGACAGAATGGTGAGCTCCAAAAATACTCAGTTGAGGTTTCGCTAATATCAACCTCGTCTCATTCTCAACTTTTTGATCTGCTTCTTGATTTGGATCTCAAACGAAGAATCATTGACAATCTACTGCCACAGAAATGTGCAGAAGCAACAATGACTTTTTTTTCTCTTTTTTTTTTTATTTTTACAAAATTAAACTTTAAACATACATTAACAATGAACATTCCTTGAATATTTAGATCTATAACTATTTTCTAGTTTACGTTTTCATCGGATGACCTCACAGAAAAAAAAAACATTCGCGAGCACGGGTTGGGAACCCTCGGTTAAGAATATGAACATGTGCCCCTGCTTGATCACAGCTTTGATCTCCCTTAGCACGTGTAGCATTTCATTTACTGATTTGATTTCCTCTAACATGTGCACCGATTTTACTCACTGCCTTGATCTCCCGTAACATGTGCACTATTGTATCACAGCTTTGATCTCCCGTAACATGTGCACAATTTGTATCACAGCTTTGATCTCCCGTAACATGTGGGTAATTGTAATCCCTTATATTTTTTCCTGTTACAAGTGCCCGAAACTGATTACAGCTTTGATTCTTGTGACATGTGCCCCATTTGATAATAGTTTTGAACTTGATTGATATGTGCCCCAATTTTATAAATGTTTTGATCTCTTGTAACATATGCCCCTATTTGATAACTGCTTTGATCTCCTATTAACATGTCCCCCACCCCCCAACCCCCCAAAAAAAATTGATGAATGCCTTGACCTCCTAAAACATGTGCCCACCAATTTTATAACTGCTTTGATCTCCTATAACATGTGCCCACCAATTTTATAGCTGCTTTGATCTCCTATAGCATGTGCCCACCAATTTTATAACTTCTTAGATCTCCTATAACATGTGCCCACCAATTTTATAGCTGCTTTGATCTCCTATAGCATGTGCCCACCTATTTTATAGCTGCTTGGATCTCCTATAACATGTGCCCACCTATTTTATAGCTGCTTTGATCTCCTATAGCATGTGCCCCGGTTTGATAAGATTGCGTATTTTTGTGAAACATTTATAAATCTTGATGTCATACTAGAAATTGGTGAATTGATTTGAAAAATAACAATGAAAACTGTGATACATTTAAATAATACAAGTTTTTGACGCTCAAAAGAAGAAAAAAAAATGAATTTAAAAAACGAAGTGAACATACTGAGATAAAAAAATCTAATTGAATTAATGTGTGGAATAAAATGGAAGGCAAAGCTTCAATATAATAGAAAATGTTGCTTTGAATAAATCGATAATTCATATATTTTGAAAGAAAAGTATAAGCCATGTCAGCCAATAATTTGTACGTGGTTGGGAAGAAAAGAAAATAAAGAAGAAAAATGCTTTTAATTTTTTATTAAAGAAAAAGCATGGACATTGAAAAGGCTAAATTCTCTTTGCCGAGGAATTTATTGAGCAGCGCTGCAGGTGGCGTGAGCTCAGATAGAAATGAATAGCATTGTTTATTTTATAATGTTACTACAATGAAGTGTCTAAGGAAAGAATTAAAGGAGATTCCCTTGGATCGAATGCTTACTTAGAAAGTTAAGGTTAAGTTGACATGTTCAAGATTATTTGATTTTTATTTCATAGTGAGAACTGAGAAACAAGCCATGAAGGTATTTGAGGTTGCTTTTATTTTCTGTGGCACTAGTCAAGTTGTATTTTTAGTTATGAGAAATTATAGAATAGAACCTCCCCCCCCCCCACCCTAATCCCCGCTAACAGCGCCATACTCATTACCGATAAATACGAATACAAGCATTTTTGTTATTAGAAATTATATAATAGAACCCCCCCCCCCCCCCACCCTAATCCCCGCTAACAGCGCCATACTCATTACCGATAAATACGAATACAAGCACAAGTCCCCACCCCCCAGAATCTTTAGGTCTCTTTTTTTTTTCCTCAAGCGATGGAAAAACAGACCCCCGGTCTAAATTGCAACCAGAATATGATCGTCTTGTCTGTTAATCTTCGCTCATGGATGCTGATCATCGGACTGAGAAGTCTCTCATTGTGATCCTTTCATTGGTTCAAATACTATAGCATTGTTGTTTACAAAATGTGGCCAGTCATTTACCTAAAAGGCCTGCCATTTTGTTTCCAAATTTTAACTCATGTTTTATAAACAATGTTTTTTTATTTGTATAAAGATCCCCGAATTTACTCAAGTTTTTAAAAAAATATATATTTGTTGATACGCGTTTGATTTTATTTTATTTTTAAAGGAGGTCAAGTTATGGCAGAAAATGTTGCAAAAATCTGGCATGTTGAGACTTTCATAACAATGCTATCCTCTGACGTGAATTGTGAACAAGTAAGATGTACAGAACACAGAGCAATGTTTAGTTTAGTGTGTACTAGGATGTCAAACATCAACAGTAGGAACATTCGGAAATCACCTCATAACATCCAAAAAAAAATTTTAAAAATATTTTAAAATTGATCAACATTCAACATACACACGAAGATGCAGGATTGGGACAGGATGAACTGAGAGCTATGGAACTTTAATTGCACTTTTATTCTATAATTATAATCTTTATTGGTATTGTTTTGAAATCAAGCACAAAAGAAATGAAGAAGAAAAAAACGTGGTGTAAACAAAATAAAATATTGAAAATATTTTCAAACTTTTAATCTTTTTAATAGTTAAATAGACATTAAAATGATACTTTCTTAAAATAAAAGACGTGAGTTATTACTTTAAGTTATCAGAAATCTGGTTTGTATTTGGTCTTGGGTCGATTATGCATCGTAAAAAGTAGTTTAAAATTTAAATTTCTATGGCCCATAAAATAACAGATTTGCAAAGGGAGATAACGAGATACACGAATGACAACTGTCCGACACAGAAACGAAATGCTGTTTTCAGTGAGGTAATTTCACCACATGGTTTCAGGGTAAATAATTCCAACTATAACAGAAAGTAAACGATGGGGTTATTATCACTATTTTTATCTATATTTTGCTATGGAGGGCACGACCGTATCCGAATAGTAGAATGCAGGCGTATTGTGATGTTTCACTACTGAAGTATTAGCAATTTTTAAGGGCTGAAAACATTTAGTTTCAAACATAATATCGCTATACTCTGTCTCCGTGTTTAGACAGATCTGGCTACGTAACCATTCGATTCTTGTTTTTTTTGTTTTTGTTTTTTTTTAAAGCTACAAAAATAAACTACGTGTCTGCCAGTTTGCATGTTGATAATTATTTAAAATAAAATGTTGGGTTCTAAAATTAAACATAGACTCTGACAACGTTTACATGAAACTTAAGAAATGAACAAATAACAATGTGAAAATTATGTAAACTTTAAAAAAAGCACATGAAAAAAGTGTAGCAGTTTTATATTTAAATGTTGAATAAATAATACAACTTTTTTTCTCTTCTGGAAATAGTAAAGCCTAATTTAAATGTAAAAATATTCTAAAAATTTTGTAATTTACAAAAAAGCCAAAAAAAAAAATAAAAAAAATACTCTAGATTATATAATTAATGAAAGTAATATAATTGAGTTGACATCTTGACATCTCATGTTCTGAATTTAATGTTAAAGAAGAATATATTTACAAGAAATAAGTGAAAGATGATCATGGGTGAATGATAAAGGAATACTGATGGCACAGGAAATCATATGGTAAGTAGACCTATATGCTGACCACATAATGATGAAATGAAGTTGTATAGTGGTTCTTCTTAAAACTGAGGACCTTATTCGAGACATAAATAGTGACGTGTGTGATAAAGGGTAAAGAAGTGTGTTTAAAATGGTTCATTACATCTCCATAATTGTGCCATAACTACTTAAAGCATGATAAGAGATGTGTTTAAAATAGTTCATTACATCTACATACGAGTGCTATATCTATTTAAAGCATGATCTTTAGGTGTCTCAAAAAAAAGAAAACAACTGTTATAAAAATCTAAAGTAAATTAAATTATAAATGTTCTACTGTTAACTAAATAATATGATTTTTTAAACTCAGAAGGCAAAAAAAAAAAAAAAAAATATTGGCAACATCAGGAAAAAAAAAAAAAAAAAAAAATTTTAAAAAAAATAAAAATAAAATAAAATAAAAAATTTTTAATGTTAAAAAAAAAAAAAAATTTTTTAAAACAAAAAAGAAAAAAAAAAAAAAAAAAAAAAATATTGGCCACATCAGGAAAAGGTTTGCACTTGTTCTCAGGTGACTCCAATTCACTATTCTATCTTTATGAACTGAACTATTATATTTATTGCAGAACTAGCTAATTCAGTTCTGATTCAAAAAATTAATTGGTAACCTATTTCATGGATGTTATCTTGAAAATAGTTAGCTATGGTCTTTGTGGGCTAGAATGGACACAAAAGTTAGCTCTATGGCACATGGGTGTTGCTCTTTACCGTGTAGCAAAAATTTAATGTACTCAACTGCTGTAGGACCAGCAACACCGAATATAACAAGCTGTTCTAGAGACTTCTCATCCACACAGAATGGCTAATCTAGATACCAGCTATCCTAAAATAGATATATCTTCAGATCAACCCTACACACACTGAGACTAAACATAGACAAAAGACACACGTGGAGCGAAACACGAAAGAGAACCCAAAAGGCTGCACCAAATGCGCTGAAACGAGACAGGCATTAAGACATTCATAGTAGACAACATCAAGACCCTCTCACACGTAACATTCTAAATGACTTCCTAAATTATTGTCAGCGATCTAATCACAGTTTTATTTTTGTTACAAAGAGCCATTTCGAAACTCTATTGATTTAAAAAAAATAGATTTGTTTCTTTGCATCGAAATTTTAAATTGCTTTTAAACCCATTTAATTCTAACATGCAGCTTTCTTATACTCTTAGATCTCTTCTTTTTTTTTTTTTACATGACCATCTTATCTAAATCATTTAACTAAATTCATTAAAAATATATTTTTTGCTGACAGTTTATCCTTAAAACAAATTTCATAATTAAAAAAACTCTATTGATTTAAAAAAAATAGATTTGTTTCTTTGCATCGAAATTTTAAATTGCTTTTAAACCCATTTAATTCTAACATGCAGCTTTCTTATACTCTTAGATCTCTTCTTTTTTTTTTTTTTACATGACCATCTTATCTAAATCATTTAACTAAATTCATTAAAAATATATTTTTTGCTGACAGTTTATCCTTAAAACAAATTTCATCATTAAAACTATAAATTGTGTTACCTAACCCTAAACGTTGAGTTACTATGATAATATCAATAAGTATTTTATGCAGGGTTGATTAAAAATCACGATTTAAAATAAATAGATTTATATGATTTAGATCTAATTTATTTGATTTAAATAAGACTTTGATATTTTTAAAAATCTACTTTAAAAAAAAATATTATTTTGTAACATTTTAAAGCGTTTAATGTTTATAAACATTACTTAAAGCTTAAACATATTATAGTTAATGGTATTTGAATCAGCCTTTTGGATTGTTTAAATAGCATTAAAAAAATGTAATCCGACTTTTTTATTTTAATCATATTTTTCTTGAAATTGATTGTTTCCTAATTTTTTTTTTTACAAGATTGCTTTTGATTTTAGCGTATATTAACGTTTATAAATTATAAAGACTAAACATAATAAAATTAATTGTATTCAAATTAATTTTAAAATTAAAATAGGATTTTTACAATTTAAAAATATTTTTTTAATAGAATTTTGAAGTATATTAATTTTTTAGAAAAGATTTAAGGAGTTAAGATTATTTAAATCAAATATTTTGGTTTAAATTTAGATTATAACATTCCGATTTAAATTTAAGTAAAAGAATATAATAAACATTAATTGAATCTTCATTATTAAAATCCATTTAAAAGGATTTTTATGCTTTTTCCCAAAATTTAATTTTCTCATTATGTTCAAATAAAAATAATTTTGAATTATGAAATTATTAACTAAAACAGTTTTTAAAATATTATATTCTTAGATAGTCAAAGTCTTAAAATAATAGTCGCTATCTAATCTATATGAACGCGATTTTCAATTTAGTTTCACACTTTCAAATTATTAAGGTCAAAATAGAGCCATTGACAATGTCATTCGATTCCACCAAAGGCTTTATTCATATAAAATAATCTGAATTGTCTAATTTCAAAAAAAACTGAAAAAAAATTAATTAAATATCAATTAAATTTATTGTTATAAATTAGTGCAATCCCAATCATATATTTAATATACAATATTATGTGATTAATAGACCTAATACATAAAAACAAATAGAAGTTCTTTTTTTAGCAAGAGCCTTTAAATATAAATAAATTAGGTAAATAAAAATGATTAAAATCAATTCAAATCAAAAGGTTTATTTTAAATCATGATTTAAATGACCTCAAACCAGTTTTTCCTTTTTTTTTTTTTGGGGTACGTGATTTTTCTGTCATCAAAAAAAAATCTACATCGCTGATATTTAAATAACATTGACAACACTACACCATCATGGATTTGTTGGCTGCACCTAACCACCATTGAACAACAATACTAAACTAAAGTGAGATCGGGTGTCAAAATGCCTAGACATTCACTAACCACCTATGACTAGCCGTAACCCCAGTTATTTAGAAAAGAAAAGAGAGATTTAAGAAATGCAAGTGAAAGTGTTTTATTTCTTCTTTTTTTTTTTCTTTTTGTGTGTTCATTTAAACAAATATTTTGTTTCTTCTTCTTCAAAAAAAAAAAAATGCAACGCTTGGAAAAGTTTTGTGGAGATCTACAAAAGAAAACACACACACGCACACCCACACACCACACCAAATACAAGTGTGAGAATACGTGGCGACACACTTACCCGGCTACCACGATGAAACAGTCCAGCCGGTTCCAGGAATCCGCCAGGTAGGTCTCCTTCCCGATGACGCCCATGGCGATCATCTTGATGATCATCTCGACGGCGAAGAAGGCGAAGATGAAGTGGTCGAATCCCTCCAGGATGCGGCACCTCAGCGTGACGCATTCCTTGTCGTTGCACGGCTGGTACATGCCCAGGGTCACGCAGTTCAGGATGATGACGAACATGCTGATGCGCTCGAACCACGTG
>CAXITT010000029.1:2308361-2320997 GCA_964033795.1 Lymnaea stagnalis
CACACACACACACACACACACATCTATTATTACTGAATAATCGCCCCTACTACAAAAACCTTCATACCATTCATTATCATTTGAAGCATAATACATGACCCCAAAAATCCCCACTGGGAAAATCCTCGCAGACGCCTCAGTTACCAAAGTCTGGTATCGGCTTATATGTGTACAAACCTCAATAATAAAATGAACCTAGTTGTTACGCAAAGGCATTCTGTAAAATTGGAAGCGTTTTAAAATTAAAATAATCAAACACATTTAGTTAAATTTAGGTAATCGAACGTTTACAAACGTGATTGGGGCACGGAGGGTCTGTAATTCAGTTACGAGTTTCACAAATAGCCGTACATCTTTATTTGATACTCCCAGATATAATCCCCCGCAATAGCTCAAGTGTTTTCCCGGACGAGCCCCCAGTCTATTTGAAGTCAAATGCGATGTTTGTGCCTCACAGTGTCCCAGCTTTCATGCACTCCGGGCATTTAACGAGCACCGCAAACAAACAACAGCGGTCCACCTTTTTGAGCAGCTCACTGCACAGAGAAATGAAGTGGTTCTCATTCATGTCAAGCACGTCCCAATCCATCTTCCAGCACGACGTCGGCGCGGCGGTAAGAGGCAGTCCGAACAGGGTGGAGTCGTCCAGCCGGCCACGCTGTAAACAGCCGACAGCCTGGAAATAACGACACGGATAAATCAGCTTGAACTGACCGTCACAATTATTTGTATCAATAGTGACATGATACTCCTTGTCCCAATTATGTGAGCCAACACATTACATCCTTGTAACATCCGGGCATCTCAGCTACGTCAAGTGTTAGCTGTGATGCTTAATGTTAGCTTAACCGTCGGGGCAGTTAGCTTTACTGTCGGGGGAGTTAGATTTACTGTCGGGGGAGCTAGCTTTACAGTATTTGTCTATGGACAACCTTGCCGTCTTTTTTAAAATGGAGATATGAAGATATTGACACCATTAAATATTGGGGTCATTCTATTAAATTTCGCTACCAACATGTCTTTTCTCTCTCTCTCTCTCTCTCTCTCTCTCTCTCTCTCTCTCTCTCTCTCTCTCTCTCTCTCTCTCTCGCTCTCTCTCTCTCTCTCTCTCTCTTTGTTTTCTTTTCCTATTTCTCCCTGTCGCTTTATCACTCCTACATATGCACGCTCTCTTTTTTCTCTCTCTCCTCCATGCCTCTCTATCGCTCATTCTCTCTTAAGATTTTGAGCCTTCTGTAAAAGTAATCGTCATTCTTCCATAGCAGAATATCCATGAGTGGAGGGAGAATGTCTATTAATTTAGCGTTTTAAATTTTTGCAGCAAAACTTCGTCTAATGTTAAAATAGACAGAATATAGGAACTCTCTTCCTATTTCTTGGTTGTAACAAGTCAAGTACCAAACAATCTTCTTCTAGGGGGTTGTAACAAGTCAAGTACCAAACAATCTTCTTCTAGGGGGTTGTAACAAGTCAAGTACCAAACAATCTACTTCTTGGGGGTTGTAACAAGTCAAGTACCAAACAATCTACTTCTTGGGGGTTGTAACAAGTCAAGTACCAAACAATCTACTTCTTGGGGGTTGTAACAAGTCAAGTACCAAACAATCTACTTCTTGGGGGTTGTGACAAGTCAAGTACCAAACAATTTACTTCTTTGGGGTTGTAACAAGTCAAGTACCAAACAATCTACTTCTTGGGGGTTGTAACAAGTCAAGTACCAAACAATCTTCTTCTTGTGGGTTGTAACAAGTCAAGTACCAAACAATCTACTTCTTGGGGGTTGTAACAAGTCAAGTACCAAACAATTTACTTCTTGTGGGTTGTAACAAGTCAAGTACCAAACAATCTACTTCTTGGGGGTTGTAACAAGTCAAGTACCCAACAATCTACTTTTTGGGGGTTGTAACAAGTCAAGTACCCAACAATCTACATTTTGGGTTGTAACAAGACGAGTACGAAACAATCTAATTCTTATATTGTAGCATGACACGTACCCAACCAAGTACCAAACAATCTACTTCTTGGTAAAAAGTCAGGTACCAAACAATCTATTACTTGGTTAATAGTCCAGTACTAAACAATCTACTTCTTGGTCACAAAACAAGTACCAACCAATCGACTTCTTGATAACAATACAACAATCTAACTCTTCCACCTCTTATCTCCTCACCCCCCCCCCCTCGTAAGCCTCTTTGACTGAAGTGTTTCTCCTTACAGACTGTCTCCAATATTCCTCGGTCTGGGACGTCTCTTAAAGACTACTTAGTGTAAAAGCCGTCTCCAAAGCGAACACAGAATTCAAACACGGAATCTCATTCCTCAATCCGATTAGACTCAGGTGATGGTTATTTTGATCATTATTTTTATGAGCCAAATGTAAAAAAAAAAAAAAAAAAAAAAATGTATAAAAAATAAGATTCTGCAGTTTATGTTAATGTTGTTTTTATTATTTAATGGTGATAAATGTTGATAAATATTATTGATAAATATTATTGATAAATGTTATTGATAAATGTTATAGTAAAGCTTTAAAATGAAAACAAAAATATGCCTCACTCAGTTTCATTTCAGCTGAAAATTTGTTGAAGTTTTTTGCCAGAATAGGTTTTGCATTGGTTTCAAAATGCTTTCTTATTTTAGGTCTGTAGCTTTACGAAACCAAAGTCGCGAACTCGTGATGAAGATAACAATAAACATGTTTGAAATCCTATGACGATCTATGACTATGACGATCTATGACTATGACCATCAGGCAACTTAAAGACTTTGGCCAGGGAGCGTAAAAAGAACTTGACGTTGAACCCCGATTATACCGCGACGTCCTTCGTCGGTCGTAAACTTAAGACCTAAACTATTCAGCTACCACGTATTACACCAATACTTTCACTGTTCAGGTATCAATTCTTACACCAAATATTTTCAATCTTCGTTTATGAATTTGACCACTCCTTGAAGGATAACTTGTCCAGATGAAGAAATGTCCGCCGTGAATGCAAGGACAAATCTGGTGATTTTTTTTGGTTCATTCTGTGATACTTTTAAGGTACAAAGTGCCGATAATCAAAAAGCCTTCATAAATGTTCAACCGAATTGTTCTGGAAGGACATCTGAAAGCTGACGTTTTAACATCTAAGCATGTCTGAAAATTATAGGAAACTCTTTGTATTACATACGAATTATACAGTGTACAAAGGGCGTGTACCATGGGTTCCCAAATGAATTGTCCTCCCATCACGAGACACACACACACACACACACACACACACACAAACACACACACACACACACAAACACACACACACACACAGGCACATAGCCCACTGCACTCGACGCTTTTTTTAACCTCCCGAAAATATCTTGGGCAAAGTAACCGAAAAGAAAGACATATTTATTCTCCGGAGCTGTCCATTAGGCTCCCGCTCAGAATATCGCAGCGTTCCTTCAGGCCCATAACGATCTTCTCACATCTAACTTGCCGCGTCAACTTCAGGGCTACTTGGTGGAGATGTGCAAATCAAATTTCATTATCGATCTGAGACACTCCTGGAGAAAAAAATTTGCCATCGATCGTGTGTCTGCCTCTGTATATCTTGAGCGACACCCTTTGTCTTCATGGACACTTGAACAATTTTTTCCAGAACCCAAAGATCTTTACTCTCAAACTCTCCAATAAAGCCCCCCGCCCCGCCCTCAAACCCCGACATATCTTAGACACAAGTGTTCATAAATTTAAACCCGTCGTCTTACTCGGAGCCTCTAGCCCGTTGTCCTACTTGGAGCCTCTAGCCCCGTTGTCCTACTCGGAGCCTCTAGCCCGTTGTCCTACTTGGAGCCTCTAGCCCGTTGTCCTACTCGGAGCCTCTAGCCCGTTGTCCTACTCGGAGCCTCTAGCCCCGTCGTCCTACTCGGAGCCTCTAGCCCCGTTGTCCTACTCGGAGCCTCTAGCCCCGTTGTCCTACTCGGAGCCTCTAGCCCCGTCGTCCTACTCGGAGCCTCTAGCCCCGTTGTCCTACTCGGAGCCTCTAGCCACGTCGTCCTTAACCCGAAACTGCCACTACCATTCCCGTACAAGTCCTACAGATGACCCATACTCTTGCAACAGACCATAAGGCGTAAATCATAGTTGAGATTAGATCGCTGGCGACCCCTGCAAAACTTAGACACCCCGTCTGTTACTTCCAATCTTACGTCGGCCACAACAGCCTATCTGTTCATTCCCAGCTAACGTCATCCACGACACCCCGAGGTCAATGTGTATGGATTTCTTGATTATTCCAGTCTCAAATATTTTCAGGAAATTGTTTTATGATTTATGCAAACTTATACGATTAGAGGGGAGAAAACCTCGGTTGACAAACAGGCAAGTGGAGGGTGAGGTGGCCAGGAATGTGGTTGTAAATGTACACAACTTAAAGTAGAGAAAATGGCGTCTTAGTGCTTCAGTACGCAAGTTCTCAAATATGTTTTGTGTGTTGTTGTTGAAGGTATTAGCTCAACAGCAGCTCATTCGCTGGCATGGAGTTAGACCGAAAAAGGGGAGGGGGGATATTTCTGGCTGGATTAAGGCTTTCAATTTATTATTTGCAACCTGCACAAAACCCAGGCATTCAGATTTATTTAAAACATTGATCTTTATTTTTGGGTTTGCAATTTATAACAAAAACACTGTTCTGCATACTATCCTTAGTTTCAAATTTGGTGCTCTATTTCAAACCTATTTGACGACATAATGGTCTAGTCAACTAGGCGTGCCACTAACCTTTCCACATCAATGTTAATTGCAATAAATGGAGCAATGAATTAACCTTTACTCGAGCAAAATAATGTTTCTACTCTTTGAATAATGGACCCTCAACAGCAAGGACAATGTCAATGAAATAACGTTTTTTAAGTCTAATGTAGATAAATTATAACTGCATGGCCGTGGTTTGAAAAACGTCAGAAAATCCATGAGAAAACTTGCTAAACCCTGCAAACACACCAAAGAGACACTACAGAAACCTTCTTGGAAGCCTACTGAAACCTCTTTGAACCCTTGAGCAAACCCCCCCTCCCCCCCCCCCGGCTTGTAACTCTACAGTAGCTCTCCAGAAAAAAAACTACATAAACTTGACACAGACCCAAAAGGAAACCCTGGAATAAAAGCTACAGAAACGAAGACGCCATTTCAGTAGCCAGAGAAACGTGCGTCTCGACATTCTCCAGTCAGCAGGACACTTCCGTCACGTGATTGGCCTGTTTGGCTGGTCTGGATGCTTTTGTAATAACTAGACACGGGCTTTGTCATTTTGCCGTGGAGGAAGGAGACGGGAAAAGGGGGGGGGGGGGGGGGGTGTCCTAGGAACTTCCTAATGAGACCCCCCCCCCCCGGGGGGGTTCCCGTTAAAAAAAAAATGTTTTTAAAAATTAAAAAAAATTCTCCTCCACGCATCTGCTTCTTATTGTATTGCAGACGAAAAAATAAAACACAATCTCTTGGAAGAAGTGTTTGCTTTTATTATCTTGATCATTACCGTGCCACGCGTGTTCTAGCACACATCAAACAAATATCTAATAGACAGAGTCTCATCCGAAAAGTGAACAGAAATATAATAGCAATAATCGCAAGAATGCGTATTTAAAGAGAATTTCAGATCCAAGAAAGCTGTTATGAATATTTTCAAATTGACGTTATTCAAGCATGGCGTAAAAAAAAAAAAACGTTGCTTCTTTGAAATAAAGTATTTATATATACCTCCTTTATATTAATTTCGCTTTTGTTCGAGTGCTTGTGTTTAAGTCAAAATCCTCGGATGGCTAATTGACCCACTTCACGCCATCATATCGAACTGAAACTTGGCACATACTCGTTGCCGATTACAACACATTCTATCAAATTTTCTGCCACATTCCCCCCACCCCACCCCCCCCCCCCCCCCCCAAAAAAAAAAAATCTCCCCCCCCCCTCTTCCCCCCCCCCCCAACTGTTTTTCAAGGGAAAGGTGAATGAAATATGATTGGTACAGCGATGACGTGTTTTGATGTGAAAGTTCATTGTGCAGCTGTAGCTATGTGCTTTGTTCTTGTGACGTATTTTGGGTATACCGTCAAAAAAATAAAATGCATTTTTTGAAGGATAAAACGAAGTTAATACGAAACGTGTTTTCACCAGAAGTTTACTCATTTAATACCCGCTTCTTAATAAATGATAAATCACGTACAGTTACATAAATGCAACCAAAAAATAAATAAACAAAAACAGTATATCTAAAGGATTTATACCAAAAGCGATTGGTTTTAAAGGAGTTGTTTAGTTACTCCGTAGCTATATTTCTGCGTTCTTTTAGTTAGGTATTCACCAAACTATGACAGTTTAAGAAGTGTCACCAGCTTAAGGTGTCTTGATTCTGCTCACTTGGATAAGCCTAATCTAGAGACGTTGGTCTCAAAGATGTTTGAAACCGTGCCGAAAACAACGCTGGTGCAAAATGTAACCACATCCTAGCCATCCAAACAATCCCAGCCATTCTTACCATCCTAATCATGCTGAGGGTATCAAGGGAAGAAACTGCAATCAGGTTAGCTGACGAAGGCTACCTGAAGACACGTTCGTTGTTTGGTTGCGTTCCTTTTTTTCAGGTTTGACCTTACTTTGTTTTATCCACTTCCGAATCTATCAATCCATCAATCCATCAATCCACCCATCCATCAATCCATCAATCCACCCATCCATCAATCCACCCATCCATCAATCCACCCATCCATCAATCCACCCATCCATCAATCCACCCTCCATCAATCCACACATCCATCAATCCACACATCCACCCATCCACCCACCCTTCCCTCCCCACCTTCCCTCACTACCCTTCCCTCCCCTCATCCTTCCCTCCCCTCCTCCTTCCTCACCACCCTNATCTATCTATCTATCTATCTATCTATCTATCTATCTATCTATCTATCTATCTATCTATCTATCTATCTATCTATCTATCTATCTATCTATCTATCTATCTATCTATCTATCTATCTATCTATCTATCCATCGAGATCGATCGATCTCGATCGATAGATAGATATCTATCTATCGATCATTCTTCCTGTCAATGTGTCTGTCAATGTTATCTGTCTGTCGGCCTGTCTGTCTTTCTTTATTTATTTCTGTTTATATATCTATCTAAATATCTGTCAATCTGTCTATCTGCCTGTCTGTCTGTCTATCCATCCATATATCTATCTGTCAGTCTTTCTTTAAGTCTGTCTATCGGTCTGTCTGCCTGTCGGTCGGTGCTTCTAACCGTCTGTCTGTCTGTCTCTCTCTCTCTCTCTTAATCTCTTTGTCTCTCCATCAAGCTCCCGCTCTCTCCGGGTCTCTCCCTCTTTACCATGGCAACATAATCACAACAAACGAACGTACAAGTTTCCATAACCAACACAACACTACCGAGACAGTTGAATCCTCAAATCAACAACACAGTGATCCAATTAATGAAAGAATGGGCACTATGAAAATTGCCTGGAGTTAAATAAACAAAGCTGATTGCAACATTTGCTCCTCGTGTAAAATAATATCCTCAGTTTAAAACCAGTGTTTTCATGTGTGCTTAAACACTCACTAAATGTGTTTAAATTCAATTAATTTAACACATGTGTTCACTTCAGAGTTTTCAAGCTGCATTTTAGTTTTTATTATTTTTTATTCTTCAAGCATCTGAAGTGAATTGAAGTACAATTCGAGACGACTGACCTTTCACATTGACAAGCTATCCCCAGTAAACACTACTATTGGAAATATCGTGCAAAGATTTAGTGAAATCAATTTTTTGAGACACGCGCTAAAATTGGTCAACAATAACAAGTTGAATTTAACAATCTTATTTAGTATTAAGCAATAACATTTTTTTACGACTTTCAACAAACTCTTGGCCATTTTGTTCTCGTTATTCTCCCGTGGCCTGTTGTAAGTATTAACCGATTCCCTGGTCCCCAGAACGAGTAATTTAAGCAGGGCGGTGCAGATGTGTTTTTTGAGGGGGGCCCCAAACGTATCAGATTCCTCCCTTAAAGGCTCCCATGCTCGACAGGTCTCGAGTGATTTACTCGGTTGTCTCGGCCTTGGCATTGTCTTGACTTTAAGGGGAAAGGTTCTAAATGGGCCAGCAGCGTGCCGGAGTGGACATGTGTAGATTAAAGTATTCTATGCATGCACTGATCACATGGCATTCAGATAAGAAGACAGCAAGGCGGGCATATTAAACATTTCAACAAATTGAATGCCTCCATCCGGAATAGAGGTTCCCTGCCCCACGAGAGAGCAGAGAACGAAATACTTACTATCACAGCAACAAATAACTGCCGACAAGATGAAAACATACAGCCCTGTCATAACACAAATGCTCTATTATCATACAATTGCCCAATTACAACACAAATGCCCTTTTATTATACAATCGCCCTATTATAACACAAATGTCCTTTTATAATACAAATGCCCTATTTTAACACAATAGCCTTATTATAACAGAAATGCCCTATCATAACACAAATGCCCTATTATAACACAAATGTCCTATCAAAACACAACAGCCTCACAAAATGACGTCATATTATAGAAAATAGTTAACTCCGTTTAAAGGCATCTGATGATTTAAGGGCAAAATAGTTGATCTTAAATTTGAGACTGCTCGGTCCGTTGAAATAACAACATTTGTAGATCATTATTTTATCATAGATCAACGTTGTAAAACACACGATACAAGTCAGGAACAAAAGGAATGACCCAAAAGAAGGTCAGTGTTACAGGTTGGAGCTAAGGTTCAAGGAGTGGGGTAATCTGCTTGATTTTATGAGCTTTGTAATGAATGTAAACTAATGCATGATTTATGCATGGGATAAACTTATTTGAGATGCCCTATTTTAGATGAGCCATAACAATCTCCGATCAAATGGTAAAAATGTGGCTATTGACAACTATTTTATTGTAAGCAAAATAAGATTCAATCAAACATCCCCAAAAGGTGACAAAATAAATAATGAGACATCCTCACACAGACTCGCGTCGAATCAACTCTTCTATTTAGATGAATAGATGCAATGCCAAAAACAAACTAATAGCTACCTTGTAAGAGTCCAGTCACCCCAGTCACCCCAGTCACCTAATCTTTTCTACCCCGAGGCAGAAGAAGATGATTTGGTCAACAGTGTATGAAAGTCCAGACAGGACGGGGGGGGGGGGCTTTAACTCCGCTTTCGACACGGGTTAGCTCCGGTTACGACACGGGTTACCCCCCGTTACCGCAGCTCTTCATTGCGCCAACAGATATGTCTGCACGCAATTATTGGATTCCAATATTTTCACAGCTTTGCCCTCTCTTCTAGCCGGAGTTGTCTTCACCTTACCGGAAGTTTGTTCATTGCTCCCTGCTGCACAAATTGGCGATCCCATTAGCAGCTTCCGGCTACTTTTTGATTGGTTAACTCTTGTTGTGTTGATAAAATCTATCTGCTTTTTTGTGGTTTTTTTTGGTCAAGGGGCAAGCAATGTCGATTGCACTTGTTATTATTCTATTATGTGTACGGCAATTGTGGGAGGCGTGCGGGGGGAGGGGGGGAATGGGGGGTAAATTGATCGTTTCTGGTGTGGGTAGAGAACAATCGCTAATTCGATTTGTATTATGTCAGAAAAAAACTTATCCCCGAATTCCAATGGTTTTAACGCAAGCATAATCTTTAAATTAACTCTATTCTCATCGAATTAAAATCTTTAAATTAACTCTATTCTCATGAAAGCAAAATCGTTACGTTAACTCTGTTCTCATGGAAGTACAATGGTTAAGTTCACTCTAATATCCAACAGGAAAAAAATCCACTAGCGTGTGTATTTATTTAACATACGGGGAGGACATGGGGCGTGTAATGGAGTGGTTCCCAAACTTTTAAGTTTGGCGGACCGGTGAACACGTTTCGAAATTTTACCAGGGACCGGTGCATGATTTATTTTTATACTTTTATTTCTATTTGACAGTAAATATTTATGTCATGGGGACCGGCAGCGTTAGGCATGCGGACCTGTGAAGGTCCACGAACCACCATTTGGGGACCACTGGTGTAATGGACTGGGCTTTTAGGAGCTTCAGCAAAACGTTACAAATATATCGATCTATCATTTAAAAAATTATGTAAAACAAATGATAACCATGAACATTTATTTGAAGCGTTGTTTTTTCTTGTATTCAGTCATTTATTAATTAAATTATTTTTTTTTTAAATATCTGCTTTTACTTATGACTTAGCAATGGATTTAATATTAACCAATATACTTACATATACATCACGGCCACTACTGTGGTACACAGGGCAGGTTTGGTGTCTGAAGAGAAATGGAAAGTTGGCCATTAAGCCTGGGAGATCAAGACATCTTTGGAATTGATGACACAGCGATGAAATAATTTATTTCTTTTGACAGTCCCCATGTTCCAATTACAATTCTTATTGGGTAAATTTACATAAGAATATATTCACTAAGTAGCTTAACATTTTATAAATGTAATTTATTGACATTCAGCTTCCTAGATATAAATATAAATAAATTAACATCAAATTTTCAGGTTAGTTCTACTTTTTGGTCGATAACATCAATTTTATTATTTGATTATTATCTTTTTTTTTTTGGGGGGGGGGGCGGGGCCACGGGGGGGGTGGGTGGTGGGGGGGGAATAGGTATAGGAAAATTAATGTAATTTTAAAAAGGACTCAAAATTTACGTTGACGTCATAAGTAGGACACGTGAACTATATCGAGATTTTTAAAGCCGTTGCGATGAACTCCGTTCGTATTATTGTAGAAGCTATTGGCTCTTGTTCAAAGCAAATAGTGAAAAGATTCTATACATAGTTAAAGGTCCCTGCATCAAGGGATCAATTGAATTTTTAAAATCCTATATTAATAATATATATATATATATATATATATATATATATTAAAGGGACACAAAAGTCCTGACTTACTGCTGCTCCCTTAGGGGACTTAATCCGGCACGGCTAGCGCTAGAAAACTTGCTCTAAACGACTTTGGCTCGTCTTCAAATTTGCTTTGTTGATCTGCGTATAAAACCTGGTTTAAGTTTGAATGAAAGGTCCCATTACTTCTGAATGCAGTCTTACTACCTGTTTTTCTTTATCATGGATTCCTCCCATCCGTTACTGTTGCCGTCGGCAGCCGTTTTTTTTTTTTTTTTTTTCATTTTCAGACCAGGTCGGTAACAACGGTTAGTCCTCAGACGGCGGTCAGTCTCAGACGGCGGTCAGTCCTCAGACGGCGGTCAGTCCTCAGACGGCGGTCAGTCATCAGACGGCGGTCAGTCCTCAGACGGCGGTCAGTCCTCAGACGGCGGTCAGTCCTCAGACGGCGGTCAGTCATCAGACGGCGGTCAGTCCTCAGACGACGGTCAGTCATCAGACGGCGGTCAGTCCTCAGACGCACCGTATTCTTTAAAACAAAATCCTGGTTACAGCGAATCGAACGCCCGGTCTTGCTAGACAGACAAAGTTTTCCCGACAACTTGTCCCTAGTCTGGCCAGTTGAAAAATTTCCCGAGAATATCTCCCTAGTCTTTCGATTCAGCAAAAGAATTCGCAGAAATATTTCCCTAGTGTTGGATTCAGGAAAAGAGTTCCCGGAAACCTGTCCTTAGTCTTGCCAATCAGGCATATCATGTCCTGAAATATGTCCTTAGTGTAGCCATTCGGGCAAAGAACTAGTCATTGTTCACATTTAAGAGCTATTAAATCAAATACACGTAGACAAGAGAAAGTAACAATTTTAAACCAATAACATGTTTGTGTTATTTTTTTGGCGTCTACAGTCATGGGAGTAGGTAGCTGTTTTCAATCTGCTTTGGCTAGGGAGAATAACATTTTTGCAGGTGTTTGAAAAAATTTCTTCATTTAAAAATAAATATTTGAAAGGAAACAATAGAACAACTAGTTGTTGTTTTTTTGTTTATTTTTTTTTTTTTGGGGGGGGGGGGGGGTTTTTGGGGGTGTGGGGGTGTTTTTTTTTTTTTTTTTTTTTTTTTGGGGGGGGGGGTTGGTTTTTGTGTGTGGGTGTGTTTTTTTTTTTTTTTTTTTTTTTTTTTTAGCAAAGTGATGAAACCACAAAGGAGAAAAACTATGTCCCTAGTTATCACCGAGGTATTTGTTTGCTGCCAGTCTAGGTAGAGTAGGGTAATTGAGAGTAAAGCTGGTTAATGCTGAACACAAATTTGGAAATGATACATTTGACCCCAACAGCCACTGAACCACTGAAAGGTAGTGACAATTTGAAGAATTAAACCACAAATACGTATTCACTACATATTCCTACACAAATTCATTGCTTTCTGAATCACTGAATTTGATAATTTAATTTGCTGAAAAGTGTGAAGAAATTGTGAGCTGTTAGCAAAATTATAAATCATTTGTTATCAAAATCATTACTAAATAGTCAACAATACACTAACAATTATTCTTAAACAGCGTATCTCTGTATTACTAATAAACAGGCATATATTCATAATCAAATCTTGAATTACATACCAACACCTTGACCCACAGAACTGATCAAGTTTTGGAAATTGCGGGGGGGGGGGGGGGGGGGGGGGGGGGG
Organism: Lymnaea stagnalis; assembly: GCA_964033795.1. Classification (NCBI taxonomy): domain Eukaryota; kingdom Metazoa; phylum Mollusca; class Gastropoda; family Lymnaeidae; genus Lymnaea; species Lymnaea stagnalis. The sequence goes on from CAXITT010000029.1 coordinate 2,320,986, forward strand.
GTGGGTTTCCCC